>SATZ01000287.1:0-47308 GCA_004335205.1 Ascochyta viciae-villosae
TATTCTTCCCCTGTTATCTCCTCTTTGCTAAAAAAACACAGAAATCTACTAATAAACACATAAAATCTGTGTTTTTTAAACAAACTTAGGTAAAAAACCTGACCTGGCTACCGTAGTGTATGTAAAAAGCCGAAGACACGGAAAAAAACCTCGCAAAGCACCAACAGAAAGTACTCGATCAGGATTAGAGGGACGTAAACAGTACGTGTTCCTGAAGTAACCTTAACAGAATAATCCAGAGTCTCTATCTCTAACAAGCAATGTCTATCTCTAACAAGCAATGCTAGCTACGCAAGTGATATTTTCGCTTGCACCTAGAGCGCTTGCACTATCTACGGTTAAACAAAGCAATCAACTGCCTGCTTCCTCTTCTATCAATCTGCTACTCAGAATTGAACTATTGTAAAGTCGAGGGCTTGTGTAGTTTGCATCTGGTTGCAGAATACGATGTCAGTTTGCTTCTAATCAGCTCCACAGCTCGCAGGGGTCATTTGTGGCCTGATTGCCAGCATACGAAGCGAACTTACAAGATTGATTCTCCCCAGAGCCAACCCAGAAGATGATTCGGCGGCTAGAGTAGTCTGATACCTTGGCATGGTAGATCGCCGTTCGGAGCTGTCCTGGGATATCGACGCTGCTATTGGGGTAATCGCCACTAGAGCTGAACGTTCCATTGGTGCCTTCGCTGTGTGGCTCGAATCCGCATAGCTGGATGACTTTCAGATTCGGGCATTGTTTGGGCTCAAGTAATGCGGGAAGCACCACCTTAACAAAGCGGTCGTAAGACGGACCATTCGCACATTCCCACATGTGCCTTCTAGTAACGCCTCTACTACCTGCGTCTTCCAGATCCACAGCACGTTGTTTAAAGACGAGATACTGCAATGTCTTTCGCGTTGCTCTCAAGAGCGCAATCTGTTCTTCTAGAACACCCTCATCAGAATCCTTTGAAAACTTCACCTACTCTTTGTTAATCTTATATCCGCTGCTTGGCTTGCAGATATATAATTTCCTGAGGCTCACCAGCCGCGACATCATGTCACTAGTTAAGCACGCTGATGCCTGAGGCGCAACACCCTCATAAGTGAGATCTTCCTGTTGTTCTAGTTCCGCGATATCCTCTTCAGTTAAATCTTCTGTAAATCCTTGTTGGACATACGAGTACGGCGGTGGATTGACCCAATCCTCCCAATACCCAACAAGAGAAGTTTCGACCAGTCGATCCAGAACGGCAAGTTCCAGCTCTTCAATATGATCAGGTTCCGCCATGAGCCACTAGACGAACTCCTTTGACAGATAACCACGCAGCCTGAGCCTTTTTAATTTTTGCAATGTCAGAGACTGCACCGTGGAAACATTTACGCTGTAATGTTGATTCCAAATTCCTACAATCTTAAGATCATCCAGATTCACAAAGTGGGCGAACTTCAAGGCTAGAGTGCTTGCAGGCTCTATCTGGATTGGCAAGCAGAGTCGTCGCACAAGAGTAGCGAGTTCCTTTCTTCTCGCTTTAGGCAATTTCTCTCCCCACAGTGGGCTAATTGAGCACGTTACCAGGAATCGCGCAGCTCGCAGGCGTGCCTGCTCGTCATCGCGATCCTGTTTTTGAGCAAGCGGACTGGTATTGTAAGGTGGCATCATGCGCGTCTTTGTTTCTTTGATGTATAGCGCTCTGTACATTAGCTTTGAATGGAAGCATAAGCAGTGCATCTCGATCAAGGTCCACAAGGCGGGCTGCACGATCGCGTGGTAGGTAGTCATGTTAACAGGCAAGTCAACTTAATAAACTTAATTAACTTACTTGCAAACAACTAAGTTAAGCAAATTGTCAGGCCCTGAGGCAAGGTGCACTAAAAGATAAGGTAACAACATAAGTAGTAATAATATAATTCAGAATAGAAATGTATAGTTAACTATAGACTATTTAAGGCTAGGTATTAATCTAGTACAAGAGACTATTTATACTAGGCTTAACTTAAGATAGGTTACTCTATAACAACTCTCTAAGGCGTTAGCTATTAGGCTAACATAAATTAAGTCTCTCTGTATAAATTTACAAGCAAACAAGTATATAAGGGCAAAAAAACATAATAAACTTAACTAGGTAGAGGGGTTTTGCAAAGCAGATATATAGGAGAGTAAATAAAAAGAGTACCTCTAGAAACAATTTAAACAGAGCCTTCTTACTTAATTTAATAAGTAAGCAAAAGAATAGCTTAGTTAATTTCTTTATCTTATATAGTGTACTTACTCCTATACTAGGTAGTAAAGATTAAGAGTTTAGACGCTCTTTCTTTTTCTTTCTACTACCTTATCTAATCTAGACTCTTTGCGCTCTTAAAAGCGCTTACTTACACTAATATTAACGCTTATAAGTGCTTATAAACTATCTACGTAGTGCTAAACAACTATCTTCTACTTAGAAGTTAGTAGTATTAGTTCTAACACTATAACCCTTAGGAGGTATTAACAATAGTAGTAGAGTGTAGGTAAGATTCTTAGTTATAATTGCTTTAATCCTATAGCTTATAAGAAGATCTAGGGTTAAATTAGTAACACTATAGCTAAGCGCGCAAAGTCTGCCTATCTTACTTAACAAAGTAGATCTGCACATTGTCTGCTTGCTACAAGTATAGAATAGGGATAAGACTAAGCAAATGTCCTACAACAATGCTAAGGGTCTCGCTTACTACTTAAATACGCCTAGCCTAAGCTGTTACATTAATTACAGCGACAATAATTATGTCTGCGTAATCGCCAACAGTACTGGCACAGACACCTAGGTTTGATAGCGCAAGAGCGATAGTTAATTTCTAGGAGAGATGAGAGACAAAGCGTGTCTGTTACTATGTGAACTTACTCTTACAGACAACGCCACAGAGCATCCTATCTAATCTATTCTCTAGGCGTAGCACAAGGGCTGTGCGAGCGGCCTCACCTGTCGCAGTGTCTGCCTCCTACTAGAACATTTACACAGCAAGGGCATTGACTTTCCTCTCTAATGTAATTTCAACAACGCAGCATGGCATGTGAGGCAATCTGTCTACCTACCAACAACACCTAACAGCCTGCTTCTTTATTGCAAATGGAGCAAAGTGTATATAACAATACTGCGGTGCTAGTCGTTTTGCAAGAACCTCCTCCCAAAACACAAGCGAAGAACACAGCTCATCCAACAGCCCCTTGTCTAGCTCAGAGGAAGCACTGGCAATAGAATAGGTCGAGGGACCGCAGCCACTATCTTCTAGCACGCGAGTCTTTGCCGACACGAGGACCCTGATGCAGGAGCATAACGAAAGACGTCCAGTGAATCCCTCCACCCCCCAGCCTCACAGAGAGGCACTCATCCACCTCACGACTTCCCCGCTACAGATCCTTGAAGAGCTATTAAGTTAGGCGCGCGATCGTGTTGTTAAGGCGTCCTAGCGAGTAGCCTTTATAGTGCTGCTTCAGAGACGCCATAGATAGTTCCAGCGCGTCGCGTTGTTAGTGTCGCGTCTCTTTCGATAGCCTGTATTGCAGTCTGTCTATCCGCTTCGTTTGAGATCATTTTTACGCTGTTGCGTTGAGGCATTACGACTTGATTGAAGTTTGGTGAGGTCTTGGCAAAAGTGCGTCACTCGCTTGTCGCTCGTGAAGTACGTTATAACAAATTTAATAAACTCCCACTTAACCACCCTAGATCCCCCTCCGCGCCCGCTCTCAGAAACTCTACAGCGGCCCCCCTCCACCTGCCCACCTCCTCCTCCGTACTGCCCCAGAGCCGCGGCGCAATGCGCATGAAGTACACTAACATGACGCCGACGACCATCGCGAGCTTGCAAACAAACATCTTATCTACAATCCCCATCGCGTGTTGCTTGTAAGCATTCAAAAACGAACTCAGCAAGCCTCTGTCGCCGTGCTTGTCCTCCAACACCATCGCTTCAACGCACCACATGCCCACATCCCCCGCTGCTTCGCCGAACTGTGCGAGTTCCCAATCCACGATATAGATGTCTGGTGTGTTGTTGTTAGAGCCACCCGAGAAGTGGAGTAGGTTATTCATCGGCCGAAAATCCCACGCCGTCAGCGTGCGCACTGTCTCAGTCCCGCGCAGTGCGGCCAGGATCTTGTCGCTCTCCTCACCATCCGTCACCACGGACTGAACAAGCTTGTCCATATATCCGCCGGGGTTGTAGAACCGCCCCAGCTCCGGGTTCATAGGCTCAAAACCGCATGCCCCTAAGTCGGCGCCCACCACTTGTAGACAACCCAGCCATTTCCCTATCCGCGCACCGATATTCGCCATGTCTAGTGTCGGATTGCTCAGGAACGCGTCAAGGAGAGTTACATCGCCTGCCCAGGACATGACAAACCCATTTTCCGTGGTCCTCAACACCCTGGGCACGCGCACGCTCGGCTCAGCGCGCGACGCTTCCGCCACGGCACGGGATGCCAGCGCACGAATCTCGATAGATAGCCGGGCTGGGGAGACGGCGTCGTCGGTGAATTTTGGGGTGCTGTCAGCACATTTCAGCACAGCTGGTTCGGTGGGCGGGTAGTTGGGATGCGAAAAACCATCCAATCGCCAGATGTAGCAGGATGTGCCGGCGTGTATAGGGGTTGCAGAGGTGCAGGTGATGTCATTGTCAGTGAGGTATTGTTCTATTCCGCCGGCCCAGAGGCGCGGGTTGGGGGGTGGATTTGTTGCTGTTGGCATTATTCGTTCTCGGTCGGGTTATGCGTAGGCTTAGCTGGAAGACTTTGGTGCTGTTGCGGGGAGTACCTATCTTAGCTTTTATATGTTTCCCGCGTAGGACAAGGTTGGCAGATGCTAAGGAGCACAATTGCAGCCTAATTGGTGATAGGAACCTTTGGATATAGGCACGTGCTCAACAATTTGGATAGCTCGGCCTCTTTGTAGGCCATGTAAGGGCCTAACGAGGACACAGCTCGGCCGACCAACAGAATCACAGAGCCGAGTCGCCGACCAAGCCAACGCCCCACATACTACCCTACTAAGCAAAAATGACCTTTTAATAGTTGTGCTATCTATTACTTAGTTAGATGCTCTATTTTGTTCTATCTTGTTAAGAACTTATTCTCTTAATATATTAAGCACATTTTCCTAACTTCCTATAAAAATAATATAGAGGAAAAATATTAAGTCTCTTACAGAAACTAGTACTAATCTTATAAGAAAATAGTTATCTAATAGTATAAGTATATTAATAGCTTATAGAAACTACTTTTAATCTTATAAAGAAGTATTTATTATCTTTAATATATTAAGAATAAGTTTTTATTCTAGTAAGACTGTAAGAACATGTTCTTAAGATATTAGAAAACAAATTAAGAATACATTCTTCTTACCTAAGTAATCTTGTTTGTTAGTTAGGTGAAATCCTAGATAATTGGGTTACTAAGTCAATGCTTGGCATGGTCGCCTCCGTGATTCCGTTGGTGGGCTGAGGTGCAACCTAAAGCCTAACGTTAGGATAGTCAAACAAGAGAAACGTACGGACTCTGGAAGAGCAATTCAAAATCCAGTCCCTCCTTGCTCAATGCACGGATAGTTGCAGAGTTGATACTAGGCCGACACAACACTTAATCTGAAAAGTATGTAGATATTATAGACTGCTACTATGAAACTGTCGCTTCTTCTTAGTTAACAGGTATCCCCTATACTCGACATCTACATCCGTACTATAATTTTCTCCCCAGATAACCTCTTATCCCGAATCAGCTCCATCCCTGCCATAATTGCCTCGAATCCACCATCCAGCACCCGGAGGGGATGATTCTTGAGCTGTCCGTCAGCAACCAGCTTCCTCGTTACATCCCAAAGCTTCACCCCGAATTCTTTGAGTTCTTCATCTGGCTCACTCCCATACGGCGCAGGCCACGTACATCCCTCACCAAAGACCCTCGGCCCGACGGTGAAGTCACACTTGACGACCTTGCGCGTGGCCGCATGCTCCTGCCAAGGGTCCAGCGAGACGTATTTTCCGCCCGCGCGCCCGATGGCCGCGAAGCAGAGGATGGTCGATTCGACGCTAGTGATGCAGTCGAGGGCGTATTTTAGGTTGTTTTTTGTGTAAGATTTCTGTGCGATGTTGCTTGTTAGTGGGCTGTGAGTCCTGTTTACCGATGTGAATGAATCACAACTGCCGATGGGTAGCGAGAGAGGGTAAAGAAAAAAAGAGCTCACAATCTTCTGCGCACACTCCTTGTCATGCCTGTCAAAAACCTCCTCGGCACCGTTACTCCTCGCCAGAGAAAAGTTCTTGGGCGAGCACACCGCAATAGGATTCAACCCGGCCCTACATCCCCGTCAGCACAGCCCAAACATAAATCACGCATTCAAGACTCACAACTTCAGGAGTTGGATAGCAATCGTAGCCGTAGCCGTACTACCGCCATAAACCAGCACATGCGCGCCCTTCTCTTCGGGCTGATCCGGTAGCGGCAAACCCAGCAGCTTCAGCGCCAAGCCGGCAGTGCACAGCCCCACGGGCAGACTTGCGGCAGCTTCGTAACTCCACGAGTCAGGGATCTTCATCCACATGCGGCCGCGAGTCACGTTATATTCCGCAAACGCCCCGCGCTCTGGACTCGCTTTGAACAACTCGTTTTGCGCCCCGCACACACGATCACCTATTCGCATGTCGGCCACGTCAGCCCCGATAGCAACGACTTCGCCTGCAAAGTCCGCGCCAAGGATTGCGTTGGGGAGAGCGAACGGCCCGCGCATTTTGGTGTCGCTGGGGTTGACGCCGACGGCGTGCACACGGACAAGGACTTGGTCTGGCGGCAGGGAGGGGAAGGGGCAGTCGCGGCGGATAACGACGTTGTCTTGGTCATCGACAACAAGGCCCAGTTGGGTGGTAGGTAGTGTAAACGGGCCAGTCATTTTGGCGAGGAGTGATAAGGACGACGAGAAGAAGGTTGGATGTAGTTAGGCCGGAGATCAACTAACTGGACGCAAGAATGTAGGAATAGAATTACGTTTGTTTATATAAAGTGTAGGCGGTGAAGACCGCCAATTGTTTAGTATGGCCGTACTTGACGATAACTGACACCGTAGGTAGTACTTCGGGCACGAACCTACAGTAGAGATTAGGCGCAGAAGGCGGACGTCCACGCCAATTCTTTAGCTCTAAACAGTCTCCTCCAAGCTGCATGTTAGGACTAGGAGGCTTCCTTTTTAGTGGGAAGTACTGCTTAGTAGAAGAGATAGTTTCCCCTACTAAAGTAAATCTGACTTGCACTAACAGCCCTACCATTTTATCTTAGACGCTTAGCAGAGCTTCGCCCTGCCTCACGCTGGTTAGGCAAGAAGCTTGTAATTTACAAGGGGGGTGCCTGAACAGATAGAAAATACGAGTTCCTTGCACTAAGCATCTACTAATCTTTTACAACAAGAAAACCCTGGGTGTGGCAACTCGTATTTTCTATCCTTTCAGGCACCCCCCTTGTATTACACATTCGGGCCGGGCCGTTTATTACAAGGGGGGTGCTTGAAACAGGCACCCCCCTTGTAGACATTCGGGCCGGGCCGTTTATTACGTACGTACAGTACTTGCACACATTTGGGCCGGGCCGTTCATTACACATTCGGGCTGGGCCGAGTGTCTGACTCGCGAGATGAACAGCCCTAACAAACAATTACCCCAAGCGCTTCGATCTGAGGTTGTAATATGCTTGTGTTTCGCCTGGATGGTCTATCAATCCGTATGCGTTTAACATATGACAAACCATTGTATATTCGTCTGGTCCTAACACTGGTAAGTCCTACCATACGCAATCTCATCCCAAACTGTTACACAACACTGACATACGACACTAGGAAACCACGCTTGCAGAAAAAAAAATCGTCGTTCACAATGGCCCTCTCGAAAAAACCTTCCAAAGCAATCCTTTGTTTGCACGGCGGCGGATCTTCTCCTAACATCTTCCGCTTCCAGACCTCCTCCTTATACGCCGCCCTAGCCCACGAGTACGACTTCCTCTATGCGTCCGCACCGCACCTCGCCACGCCCGGGCCCGACGTACTCCCATTCTTCGCGGGCATGAACCCGTTCTACAGCTGGTTCAGGCCCGTCCATGACGACCCTGCTTCTGAAGTTGTCATTTTCAATGAGGCGGTGCATAAAAGCGTCGATGACTACACGATAAGCAACCCAGGCGTCAAGATTTTTGGAGTGCTGGGCTTTTCTCAGGGCGCGGTGGCTTCGACCATGCTCCTGTGGCAGCGGCAGGTGGGGCGGGTGACATGGCTACCCGACGTCAAATTCGGAGTAATGGTCTGCCCTGGCTACAGTGCGGTCGCCACTGAGTATATGCGGGAAATCTGCATGCAAGAAAACCGCGGCGAGGAGGGGATTGTGGTGCAATTGCCGACGCTGCATTTGCATGGACGCCAAGATGCCGTGAATTTACCGCAGGCGAGAAGGATGTACGCGACTCATTACAAGGGCGCCAAGTTGATTGAGTTTGACGGCGAGCATGAAGTGCCGAGGAGGGCTGGGGATGTCAAGAAGGTTACTGAATATGTGCTGGGAATCCCTGTGTAGATAAAGGAGAGTGGGGACTACCGTTTACTTTGGTAGTTGGCATAAGTAATGTAGGTGGGTCCAGCATAACCTAAGTGTTCTGAAATGGCCCTATTGACTATATTACGCTGAATTCCCCTTATTTTTGTATATAATACAGTGCCTCTTATCTGTAGAAGCATCTATGCAACGTTGTCCTTATGCTAACTCAACTCTCACCCCTCCCATCTGCCACTGGTTGACCCTTCATCTAGACCTCCTTCTCGTGCAGGATAGGGCATCACCTCATAGTTCGGAGTTTACCCTGCAGGAGCTCCATGAATGAGGGACTCAGCCTATCTACTAGCATCTATTTTTACCAGATCTCAATCTAATTGAATCTATCTGGGATGTGATAAAGGACCTTCAGAGGGTAGTGGCGAGCATGAAGGATAGGTAGATGCTAGGCAGTTATTAAGGCAAGGGGTAGGTACACAAAGTACTGAGTAATCAATTCAATTCACCCGAAGATTACAGCCAAGTACCCCCCTGTCAAGCGTCTCCACCTACACGACTTATGCCTGATAAAGAGAGATGCCTGAATGGACTGGAATACGAGCCTGCTTGCACTGAGCATCTACTGATCTTTTACAACAGAAAACCCCCGGGTGTGGCAAACTCGTATTCTAGTCTGTTCAGGCACCCCCCTTGTACCAAAGTAGACTCACAATATTGATTAGCCTAGTGGCCGAGATACCACCCGGTGCAAGAGGGTTTTGTCAGCCAACGCTAAAGGTTGAAATAGGATGCTCTTTTACTAGGTGGTATCTCGGCCACTAGGCTAATCAATATTGCGAGTGTATGCGGTAGAGTTGGAGCTTACGTAGATTTGTCTGCTTTTGGCGTTGCTGTGATGTAGAAACGCCGCGTGTAGACTACATGACAAAGAGATTTAGTAGTACCAAGACGTTCATCATCGACATCACTGATTAGTAAAGTCTATGTAGCATTCACGTGCTAGATTTGCTACAGTTTAATACCTCATTGCTCACTGTCCGATTCAGTCTTTCCACCACCGCCGAAAAATGTCCTACGACCTCCCGCCCGCAGCCTCACCAGCAACCTCCGGCCTCGACTTCACCGACAAGCCTTATCACACCTCGCGCATTGACTCTCTAGCCCAATTCCACGAGAATGTGGCCCAAGTCCGGCGCTGGATCGAGGACAACCTCTCCGTACTTGATCATCGCCACTCCCACCCACCAACGTCAACTAACCAACCCAGAATTTCTCCCACTTGAACGAAACAATCGTCCTGCAGCTTGGCTCCGACACCCTCCCGCACCAGCCTCTAACCATCGACGCAACGACCGTGCCGCCCGTCCTCTCCACCACCGTCCCCTCTACCGCCCACAAATCCATAGCCATCCTGCCACAGTACATCCTCGACGCAATCGATGGGCGCATGCACAGCCAGCACGCCTTCGCGAAGCGAGCCATGCCGCCCACCTTTGGCGCCCTGCCCTCCTGCTTCGCCCCCACCGGCGTTCCGGGGCCTTGCAGTGTCGTAGCTCTCGAGACGCTGCCGAAGCCGACGGAAGATGTGGCGCAGCTGAAGCGTGATTTAACAAAATGGGGATATGCAATCTGCGCGAATGCGCTAAGTGCCGAGCAAGTGAAGATTGTTCGGACTGCGGTAGAGGAGCAGGCTGAGGCGGAGAGGTTGGTTGGGGTCGGACATTTAGATAATGCCCATAAGAGGGCAGGTGATCAGCCGAATCAACGAGTATGGTCAGTTGCACGTTTTTTTCTGAGCTACAATGCAGTTGCTAATATGAGGTGTGAAAAAAACAGGAACCTCCCTAACAAAGGCGACGAGTTCCTCGACCTGCTCAACCACCCGCTCATCGACGCCATCATGCCGTGGTTTCTAGGCGGCAACTTCAGCCTCTTCACTATGTCGGCTAATATAGCGCGGCCCGGAACGTCGGGCATATACATGCACCGCGATCAGATGGTTATGACTCCAGATACGAACGCGCATGCGTACGTGCTCAATGCGATGTGGTATCTGACTAATGTATCTGACGAGAAGGGTGCCACGCGGGTGTATCCGGGGAGTCATGTGATGAATGTTTTACCGAGTGATATAAATCATATTGTATGTCATTCTTTTTGTAGGTGTTTTACCGAGCATGGATCAAAAAGCTGATATCTACTACAAAAGGGCACATCAATCCCCGCTGTAGCACCAGCAGGCTCCTGCGTGCTCCTCGACAGCAGAATCTGGCATTCAACGGGCGTCAACACGACCAACGAGACGCGGCCGGTTATCCTGCAGTCATTTTGCAGGTTCTTTGTCCGGCAGATTGAGAACTACCATGCTATTCTGAGCGAGGAGGTCAAGGCCAAGTTGTCGGAGCGCCAGAGGGCGCTGTTAGGTTTACCAAGTTTGAAGCCCGGTGCCAAGGGACAGGGGTTTGCGGTTTATAACTGGCCGGGCACGCAGGTTGGGAGAATGAGAGCCGCTGCTGAGAAGAAATAGACTTATGGTGGTTTAGATAGGTAGTTTAGCAGCTTGAGGTTAGCAGTACTGTGGGTAGATGATGGAATTGATGATTTGTACAATTTCTCAAAGCGACCCATGTGTAATATTGGTGCACGGCGATATCTACGCACCCCTCCAAATTTGGTACAGTAATTTATTAACACAAACTATAAACGCAGGCAGATAAATAATTAGCTAGTTTTTTGTAGTTGTCACGTTTTGCCCTGCACACTATCACCTAATCTGTCACTTTCACTGTTAACCAGGTATAGCTAGCTATTCAGGACCCCTTGTTTGTCTATGACGTATTTATGATTGTACTCGTCCAAATCTGTGGAGGGTGCATACATATCGTCGTGCATTATACACTCGATATATGAATAAACTTGCCCAACAACGCAACAAACACAGCATTCGTCAAACCATACCCAGCCATTCATTAAGACAATCAGTCATGAACAGCAACATCACATCTACCCAACATGACTATTCCTCAGCATCTCCTTCCCGGGAATAGTCCCCTCCGGAACCCCATGCTCCTTAGCCCACGCCTGCCACTCCGGCTTGGCAAACAACCTGTCCCACTCGACGATCGCATCCTGGTTCAAAAAGTCCGCGTGTCCGTTCTCATCCAATAACGTCGCTATTTACCATCAGCCAATGTCTTCGAAAACAAACAATACGGCGGTTTTCGTTTTACATACCGTAAAGAGGGTGCGGAGCAACTGCAATCAATCAAGTCAGCAAATCTTTCTGCGGTTTGTGTTCGACTGTGTGATGCTTAACCCTGCCCGAGACTAGCCTTCCCAGCTGGTATAATCTGATTGTTCTTTGCCCACTCCATGACGCGGTCCCAGTTCGCGCACGTGTGCCGAGCCCCGTCCCAGTTGACGATGGGTGCGACCTCGTTGACCACCCAGTGCAGGGACAGAGGAGACATGTCTGGGTGGCATTGTAGCGCGTCCATTAGGCGGTGGAGGCAGTGGTCTTGGCTTAGTCAGTACGTAGCTAGTCTATTGAAAGATAAAAAAGAGGGGGAGGGCGAGAGAGAGAGTGAGTGAATGAAACAGAAAGAAACATACGCAAATGACTGCTATGCGACTTCTCCTCCGCCTCGGTCATGTTGTGGTAGTAATGGTCTCTATGCAGGCCGTTATACAGATATTTCTACCCTTTTTCATCAGCAACTAGCCAACAAACCGGGTACATCTTGACTAACAACGCAGTGCAGGTTGTGCCCAACCCACACACTCCCATAACTGCAACCGTCAGCCTCTTATCATCTAAGCCTGCACACTTGCAAACGTACTATTCACCAACATCGTCATCCAGCCAGATGGACCCCTTCTCGATCCCCAACCTGCGTATCTCGGCGCTTGGGACGCGGTTGCGGAATGCTTTTTGATTTCCGTCAGTGGGGTCTCTACAATGCAGGCTTCGTGGGTAATACTCGATAAAAGCGAGTTCCAATTCTGATCCAGCTCCGGCCGCGGAGAGCCCAGGTACGGGTGGTGTTCGTCCGGCTCCTTGTGGTTGGCGGGAACCTCCTTGTATTCTAGCACATCCTACTCAATATCAACAAACCATTCACCCCAACGGAGGGATGCTGTAAAATTTACCCAAGCGCGATACCGATCCGGCGCGGCGATGACTGGACACACGCTCTTGTAGTAAAACTCCCGCGCTGCGAAGAGAACTATTATTGTGTACACAAGTTGCGCTAGCACCACGAGCACCGCGAGCACCGCGCACGTGTAGCGGTTCCTGGACTGGCGGGCGGGCGGCAGAAGTTGGACGCCGTCCGGTGTCAGGGGGTACTGCTCCGGTTCACCGTCGCTGGTGCAGTCAGGACTGTCTGAGGAAAGGGAGGTGTATGTGTGGAACATTTCGTCTTCCGGGCTGGTGTTTTGCTTGCAGTTGTGAGCACCAAGTGATTTGACTGAGTGGGGTTCACGCTTGGAGGGTGCAAGGATGGTAAGTAAAAAAGTTGGGAGGCAGTTAAGCGGTATGCAATCAATGGAGCCCCAATTACTGGTTGCGAACAGAAAAACAAAAGCCTACTCAAAATAGAGCGATTATAGTTGCGAGATAAATGCCACCAAGACTACGTCGTGCAGGTCTTAGCACTTACAGGATTAAGAATAAATTTGTCTTAGCTTATGCAGCCCGAGGCATTCTGCATCTAGAGAGATATGCATAACACGCTAAAGCCTAAAGGCTTATTTACTTTTAATTTACAGTCTGTAAATATCTGCCTAACTTATAGTAGATAGCGTTGTTTTAGTACTATAAGTACAGTTACTGTAGTAGAAAAACTAGCTTAAGTAGCTTAAGTAGTTATTAATAGAATTGGAGTGTTTACTTTAATTACTCTATTTTTTAGTATAATAGTAGTAGTAAGCTTTCCCTAGGCATTATATAGCTAGGTAGGTAGGTAGGTTTTATATACAAGATTATAGAGCTTAATTTGTTAAAAAAGAGTATTTCTTTATTAATATCTATATATATCTTAGTTCTTATAGTCTATATTTTAATCCTATGTCTACTATACCTTATCTAGCTATTAATTATAGTTATAAGCTCTATTTATTAGTTTACTACACTAATAGAGGGTTTATAGGTTCTAAAAGTCAACACCTCCTTCTATTTTTATAAAAATTGCTATAAATTAACTGTAAATAAAAAGTTAGACAAAGTTACAGGAAAAACAGAGCGAAAGTAAACAGGCTATGAGGCATTTTGCATCTGGAAGATGTGCATGACACGCCAAAGCTTGATTCTAACGATCTGGACCTACCACACCCCCGACACCTTGCCAAACGGGGGTAAAAGAATAGGGCCGCTCATTCGCAGATTCTGCTTCTCACTAGATTTACAGAGACTTCCCACCCCTAACGAATGCACGGAACAAGTACAGGGGTTCTCGGCTTGATACAGTTCAACTCCATCGGTCTTACGTGTACATTCTGCTCTCCTCGTACTCATTTGCTCCCTTTGCTCTCTCCAAAGCGATGATCTGCTCCATATAGATTGGGATATACTCAATCCAGGCCCATCCAGTTCAATATCGGCGAATCAAGGAAAGAGACACCGGAACATCTCTACTGCTACCGTAAAAATTTGATAAAGTGGCCGACGGCTAGCACGGGGCGGCACTGACCAGATAACATCAGATAGATATGAAGCCGATTAAGACAAGTTGTGTCAAAAGGAGGAGCAATTAATCAGCAAAGCTTAGTATTAATCTAGAGGTGTCAATTGTTGTACTTTGGTATCAGGCATAAGTAGTGACGCTTAACAGGGGTACTCGGCTGTAATTTTTGGATAGTGAGAGTTAAGTTAGCATAAGGACAACGTTGCATAGATGCTTCTAGAGACAAGAGGCACTGTATTGTATACAACAATAAGGAGGATTTGGTGTAATATAGTCAATAGGGCCATTTTAGAACACTAAGGTTGTGCCAGACCCACCTACACTACTTATGCCAACTACAAGGGGGGTGCCTGAACAGATGGAAAATACGAGTTGGTTGCACTAAGCATCTACTAATCTTTTACAACTAGAAAACCCTAGGTGTGGCAACTTGTATTTTCCATCCGTTCAGGCACCCCCCTTGTATCTCGCTCCACAACAACTCCGCTTCGGCCCCTTCCGCCCCCTGCTAGCTGTCGGCCACTCTATCGAATTTTTACGGGTACAGTACGCACCCCCTACGCGGCCGTCCATCCCCCATCAACGCACCAAACCTGCCCGGTAACATGCCCCGCATCTTCCCTATCTGCCAGGAACGCAACTACCCCTGCGACCTCCCTTTGCTCTGCGAGCCGAGCCTGTGGAATCCTTGCTCTGAACCCGTCAGTCACAGCCGCGCCCAGGCCTTCGACCATCGGTACGGCCGTTGGACCGGGGGCTACTGCGTTAATCCGTATGCCATGCTTGGCATACTCGACCGCTGCGGTCTTGGTCATGGCGATCACTGCGCCCTTGGAGATGGCGTAGGGGGCAGAGTTGGGCGTGCCGACTAGCCCTGCAATGGATGCGGTGAGGACAATAGAACCGCCGGTGGGCTGCGCGGTCATGAGGCGCAGTGCGAGTTGGAGGAGCAGGAAGGCGCCGTGGATATTGTACCGGAAGACCTCGTCGGCATCGGCAGCCGTCACATCCAAGATTGGACAGCGCGGCCCACCCATGCCCGTGTTGTTGATGAAAATATCAAGCCGGCCGTGGGCGCCGCGGACATAGGCTTCCAAGTCACGGATGCTGTCTTCAGATGCGGCGTCGAGGTGTCGTGGGATGACGCTGGCGCCAAGCTCGGCGGCCAGCGCTTCGTGGCCGGACTTGTCGGCAGCGATAACGGTTGCGCCTTCCGAGGCCAGGCGCCGGACGATAGCGGCGCCGCTGCCGGATGCACACGAGGTTACGAGGGCGATATTCGAGCTGAAGCGGGCCATTTTAGGTTGTTGACAGGACTAGTGTATAGCTGTCGGTGTGTAGTCGTTAGGGAATAGGTACTGCCTATGGTGTAGTAAGACGCCGAGGAGATTTCAGACCTTTGGACCCTTCAGGAGTGTGGTGCTGTACTTATAGATTAGAAAAGACGGGAAAGGAACTCTTGTACCGCAGAGATTCGCCATATAGATATCTTGCTAGTCTAGCGGCCGAAGTACCGCCCGCTAAAAATCCCCCGTCTGATACACCTCAGATAGAACCTGTATCCTCTTCGTGTTTCCGCCGTCTCAACGACTGCTACTGCCAACCATGCCTTCAACCAAGTATCACCGACTTTCGACATCTAGAGACGATAACCTGGACAATATATCTCTTACAAACGAGGAGAAATATGTCTCGCCAAAGAAGAGATCTCTTCTCGTTCGTGTTTCAGGGGTGCTGGCTGCGGTTCTGGGGCTAGGTGCTTACACAGCGGCGGTGTTGTACTATGCGCAGGAGTTCATTCACAAGCCGTACTGCCCGCGGTTTGCAGCGAATGATACAGTTCACTTGTGGGTGGGTTAACTCCTGACATGTACTACATCGTTGATCATGTCTCTGACAGAAAAGAATAGGACAAAATCGGGTACAAGCCTATGTCCTTCGATCCAGCCACGCCGCACCACTCCGACTCGTTCCTTGGCAGCCCAAACGCTGAACTGGACGCGAACTGGCGCAAGCTGCTATTGAGTTCGTCCTCCCACCGCCTATCTCTGCAGCTTACACACGCTGACTTTATGCACAGCGTTCTCGACCCGGCTCCCGGATTCCGAATCACGCAGGCTAGGTCCCAACTCCGACGCCATACCTTTCGATGACGACAAGGGCGGCTTGTAAGTCTAGACAAGTTGACAATAATAAGAAAAATACACTGACCTGTCTAGCGTCGGTGGCATTGCCGTGGTGCACAACCTGCACTGCATCGTACGTCAACTCTCCCATCTCCTACGGTGTGTATTAACGCCCCGCTTGCCAGAACTACATTTACCAGACTATACACGGGGACTACTACTTCCCTAACATCACCGAGAAGCAGCAGGGGAAACAAAAAAGCCACCTTGGTATGCTTTCTGCCAAGTAACTATTGGTGATGACGCTCACTGTTACCACAGCACACTGCCTACACCACCTCTTGTCTTCAGCCAAGTGCCAGGCCGACATGACGCCGGTGCTGCTGCACTGGACGGTAGACGACCACGTCCCAGTCCTGAAATGGGACGGCGTGCAGCGGTCGTGCGTAGACTGGGAGAGCTTGATGAGCTGGGGAGACCAGCACTCGATGACACACTCTGAAACGATGCCGTCAGTCTCCAGTAAGCAGCATTTCCCCATTCCAGTACAACAACTCCATCTTGCTAACCTTGCCTCCCATCGCAGGCATGAAGCACCCCATCTACAGTAAGGAAACTCCACGTCTATACCAACTGTGGAGAAACGCAGCTAACACAAACAGGTCACTTTGTCGATGACCACGGCAGGTTCATCCTGGCTAACGCTGAGGGAGTCGTAGACTTTGACGAGTTCTCGCAGAGAGCGGATTACCAGCAATGGGCCCGAGAGCAGGGTATCAAGACGGGGAAAGAGGATGCCGAGCGATTCCTAGACGAGTTTGCTCGGAAGCAGAATAAGCCTTGAAATAAATAGGTCGATATCTATTTGTTACCTGCAGTGCCCAGTTTTCAGATGGAATATTAGTCTTGATGGTTCATGATGGGTTGTTGACGAGTGTGACGTGATTGTTATCGCTTTCTCCTCGCGGGTTTTGTGCCCGCGGCAAATGTTGGATCCTAGCGTTACTGAGTAATCTTGATAGGCCGAAGACCTTTCTAATAATCACAGTTGTCAACAAGCAAGTAAGTGGGGCTCTGAGGACTCGACTTGACTTGTTTCATTACCTGTTTGAGCCTAGCAATTACCTGTGTAGGTTTAACTCCTACCTTCTTAGGTAAGCGCCTGAAAGTGAGCGTGAACTTGACTTGTTTGTTGACAACTCTGCTAATAATTAACCAAGGTAGGTGACTAGGAGGTCTAATTAGTTGTCAGGGAAGAAGACTAATATGAGGTTAATACTAATAGAGTAAAGTAAACAATCTTAGAGTATAAGATACTAAATCAATTGCTAACTGTGAATAACAAGTTAAACACAATGTGCCATAGGGCAATGGTGCAGGATTATATACTTAAAGATGGTGAGTCATCCGCAGATCGCTCACCGTGGGCTTCGTGAGCCACATGTGACTTCCAAGCCTGAGCTCACTGTGTGAGGAAGATGTGGAGCGTAACATGATGAACACATGCGCTGGCACACTCGAACCGATTAGAAAACTTCTGTTGGGCAGGGGAATAAGATGGTTACTCAAATTTTCATTGAACCTCGTACCCAGCACGACCATCGTCTCTAAAGCAATGCCACAGCCACTGAAGATTGAAACTACCAAACCAATTACACAGCCTGCCCCTTGCTCAACCCCGTCAACAGCTCGACGTACCTCCCAAGCAACACCTCTGCATCACCTTCCCCATAGACGCTGCTTTGCAACTTGACAGTAACAAGAGGATCTTTGGTCGGATCATCACTCATCTCCAACACAACATCGTACGGCGTGCGCTCCCGGCTCGCCAACACCTCGACGATACTCGCACCCCCGATAGTGCCGGACTCGGCAGCGCCCTGGCGGTAATCGAACACGGCCTGGAAGAGCGGCGCGTGCGTCATGTGCTGCGGTGAGATGGCATCGAGTCCCAGACGGGAAGCGATCAGGTCGTGCGGCACGACCGAGTGCGCCATGGCCTGCCGCACCGCCTCCTTTGCCGATGTGATGGTAGTGGTGAGAGTATCCGACGCGGTGAGGCGCAAGGGCAGCAAGTTGGCAAAGTAGCCCATGGTGGATAGGTCAGCGACAGACGAACGGTTCGTGTCTGCCAAACCAATCGACACGTGCGGCTGCTTGGAAAGATGCGAAAGCAGCATAGCGTACGCAGCAAGATAGAACGTCATGGGCGTTGTGCGGAGTTTCTTGGTGCGCTCTTTGATCCTAAACGCAAGAACGGCAGACAAGCGCGACATGGCCGTGTGTTGATCCCAGCTCACCGGTCCACGGGCACTCTTCACGCTGGGGAGGGGGAGCAGGGGAAGCGGTGCGGGGAGAGGTGTGTAGAGACCGGTCCAGTACGCAATGGACGCGTCCATGCTCCCCGAGGAGAGCAGGGTACGTTGTTTGACCGCGAAGTCGGTGTACTGTGGTGCAGGGGGGAGAAGTGCGCTGGAATAGAGCTGGGAAAGCTCGGCGACGAGATTTTCCGTGGTGGAGCCGTCACCGGCCAGGCGGTGGTAGGCGAGCACGAGGAGGTGGGATGTTGGTGACCAGGTGAAGAGGGCGATTTTAAAGGTTTCGCCGCTCTCCAAATCGTAGGGCTCTTTCTGCAGCTTGGCCAGCTCGACTTCTGCCTCGGCGCGGGATGCGACGGAGACGGTGCGCAGGCCCCAGGTTGGGGCGGAGAGGACGTGTAGTAGCGGTATAGGGGAGGATTCGGAGGGACGGAAGGCTGTGCGGAAGGTCTCGTGGCGTGTGATGGCTGCTGTCACGGCCTCTGCGAGCTTGTGGGTGTTTAGGCTGCCATCTATAATCACTCCGATGGTGTTGTGGGAGATGGTCACGTCGGAGAGCGAGGCCTGCCGCGTGTACGAGTACTGCTGGATTAGCGACATGGGGGCCTTGCGTACCACGCCCTTTCCGGCTTCGTCAGGGATAGACAGTGGGGTTGAGGCGCCGTCGGAGAGTGCCTCTGTGGAAGAAGAGTCCTCGGATTCTGTTGCGGGACCTTTTACGTCGGCGACCAGGGGAATGGCGGTGGGGGCCAGGCGGGAGGCGCCTTCGGCTGCCAAGTCGTTGATGGACGCGCCCGAGAGGATGCGCAGAATAGGGATCTCAACTAGGAGTTGTTTGGAGAACCTGTGGGTGTCAAGCTTGTTAGTGGACTGTGTTATCATGGGCAATTGCCGGGAGTGTTGCGTACCATGAGGCGACGGTGATGGCGCCGAGCGAGTCGACACCCTGGTCCAGGAGGGGAGCATCCGCGTTGACGCTCTCTTCCGGTGGGATGTGAAGCACGCCACGCATCTTGTCGGAGAGGCTCTCTGTAATTACAGTCAGCTCCAAGCTACCGTGCCAAACCGTCAAAGGCAACTTACCACTAATAGCCGCCTGAACCTGCTCCATGGTCGTCGCCATGGCTAGCATATCCTTGACACTCATCTTGCTCCCGCCCGCATCAGCGGCATCCACCCTATTCTCCGGCGTCTTCAGATTCCCGAATCTCGGATCATGGTAGAACTTGATTGTGTCCTTGTGCCGCGACTCGAGAGCGGGAATACCACTGCCAATCTCTGTCTCTGACATGTCGATGACCTTCTTAGCGTGTACGCCGTCGATACCATCAACCCGGCGGCCGGAAACGACTGCCTCGGCGAACAGGGTCAGGAATTCGGCTTCGCCGAGGGTGTCGACGTCTGATTTTTCTTGGAACTCGGCTTCGCGGCTGTTGCGGGTTAGGTAGCCAATGCCCATGACGGCGCCGATGTGGATTGTGGAGGCCTAGTTTTGTCAGCATGTCAGCTTGCACATGTACCAAGTATCATCTTCAAGAAAACAAAAACACCTACAGCGAGACCCTTGCTCCGCCTATATTGCCCAAACGCCTGCAGATACGCGTTCGCCGCAGTGTAATTCGTCTGGCCTGGATTACCACCAAACAAGGCGGCACTCGAAAACATGACGAAGAAATCAAGCGGGTTCTTCTCCGGATCGCAGAAGCGGTCGTGGAAGATCTTGACTCCGGGGACTTTGGACTTGAGCACCGCGTCCATGGTCGCCAGATCCATGTTGTTTAGCAGCGCGTCCTTGAGCACCAGCGGGCCGTAAGCCACACCACCTACTGGCGGCAGGTGGTGTACGTCGCAAAGAGCGCTGAGGCCGGCGTTGACAGATTGTTCGTTGGATGCGTCCCTGTTGTGTTTGTCAGATGATATGATTCTCAGACGCGATGCTGGGGGACCTTACATGGCGAGCACGGTAATCTTCCCGCCCAACCTCTCCATATCTTCAAGCCACGCACTCTCAGGCGTCTCGGGATTTCGGCTAGAAAGCACAACATGCCGCCCGCCATGCTTGACAATCCACGCCGCGATCGAACGGCCCATGGACTGCGAAAGCCCGACGAGGAGGTACGTCTTGTTCTTGACAAAGAGCGTGCCGGCATCCACAGGGCGGACGCGTGCCTGCATGCTGGCCTCGGCCGTCCAGTTGACTACCGCGTCCAGGGAGTCGCGCGCGTCGGCGGGTTCGGTGACGGGGCAGGAGGCTATGCTATCTGCGTCCAAAGCTGGGGTAGATACGGATTCGGCGACGAGCTGCAGCTGGGATGCCTCCAGCGCGTCCGAGTGTGAGAAAGCTGCTGCTTCGGCACGGGAGAGGTAGGCTGAATCCCGTGCAGCGCAACCAGTTATGCGGGCGAGTCGTGGGCCGAGAGACGTGGCATGCTTGTCCGAGGACAGATCGTACAGGGCCGCAATACCACGGGGGATCTTCTGCTTCAACGCCCTCTCCGTATGGTGGGCATCGAGGACAATACCGTGGGAAAGCGAGGCATCCGCGGTAGCTACGTACACACGCACATTCCTTGTTTCGGCGACTTGCTTAATCGCATCTACGCAGAACGTCGGTGGGGAGTACACCAGTGCCGACGAACCTGGCGGCGTATCGACTACACCGTGCGCGATCAGATTGGCAACAGCAGATAAGAGCGTGTTGACCGAGGTATCCTTTACAGGGAAGGTATGCTTGACGGGAACCGTGACAGTAGATGCGTTGACGTCGGCCAAGGCGAGCACAGCGCCGGCGGTCGTCGTGCCGGTGATGATATAAAAGTAGCCCAGCGCGTGCACGCGGATAGCCTTGACGGTGGCGTAGTGCACGCGGATCGTCTGCTTGGCTGGGTCGGGTGGTATACCTAGAGGTCGGGAGGTTTGGGCTGTGACCAGGACTGGGGGTGACGTGCTCTGCAGCACCACAGGGACAGTGCTGACATGGACGTCGTCAAGGATTGGGCGACGGACCGAGTTGAGGCGGTGATTCCGCGCCATGTCCTGCTTGATGCGCGGCACGTATGGCCGGCCGTTCACGACGCAGATCTCTGGCTCCAGCGTCCAGACCATATTCTCCGGCGTACCCTCCTCCAGGCGCAAGATCTGCTCGACCAGAAATTTGACGTCCAGGTCGTCGAGCCGGTCCACGTCAAGACACTGGAACGCCACATCGACGTTCTCCAACCTGACCGACCTTAACATGCCGATGCCCATGGCCTGGTGCGGGCTCGAAACCCAGGCATCCTCCGTCAGCCAGAGTAGTCCCCCCGCGTTGGACGCGAAGAACAACTTCTTAACAGCAGCGAGCTTCTCCTCGGTCAAGGCCTCAAACACGGGGCTATCCAGCTCGGAGAGGATGACGTACGTGGCCTTGGGCTGGAGCTCGGCGTGCACCAAGTCGAGCAAGCTGGGCACTACGAGCGGGTTGCGGCTTGGTAGCAGGTCGCGGATGCTCTTCAGGATAGGGGCCGAGGCCAGGCCACCACCCACGATGACGAGCTGTGGGTATTGCGGCTTGGGCGGGGCAGACAGGGGCTCGTCGAGGCGTTCCTGCTCGGGCGTGATGGCGTGTGTGCTGAGGAGCGTGTTGGGGAAGAGGTGGCTCTCGCGGTCCGTGGTGATGCTGTCGATGCCTGAGAAGCCACTCTTCTTGAAAATGGCATCCCATTCGTCGTTGGTAGCAAATGGATCCAACGTGCGGCCCTCGTTGATACCCGCCCACCAATCGGCAAACAAACCAAACAGGTAGCCAACACGCATATGGTCCTTGTTGGTAGCTTCACAAATGACTACATGTCCGCCGGGCTTCAACAGTGTGCGGGCGTTGGCCATGGTCTCGGTCAGGTTGGGGGTAGCGTGCAAGACGGAGCTCGCGATGATCATGTCGTAGGCGTGGGTGGTGAAGCCCTGGTCGGCGGGCGGTTTGGTGATGTCCAGCTTGCGGAAGTCCATGCGCTCGAGGAAGGGGGCGAATTTCTCCTTTGCTTTTTCGAAGAAGGCGGCTGAGATGTCTGTGAAGGTGTAACTGTTGAAGCTCAACTCGGGGATGGCAAGGATGGAGGCAGTTGCGGAGCCGGTGCCACCGCCTTGGCCGTGTTAGCTCTGTGCAAGAGGGAAACCGGGGTGGAGAAAACAAGACAGAAACAAAGGTGGAGAAGACATACCGATTTCTAGAATGTCCATGTTCTGGAAGCGGTGCGCAATCTGGCCAATCAGATGCTGGCCATACTCCCACGTCGGCCCACTGGTCAAATAGCTCGTGTAGAACTCTGTCAATAGCCCGTTCTCGTTCATCCAAATGAAGGGGTTCTTGTTCTCGCGGATCGTCAACAGGCTGTTGTCGCTGACCAGCTTGGCCAGGCGCAGGTGAGGGTGGTACCAGTGCCTACGATGCGCATGTTAGCAAGTCCTGTGTTTGTGTGTGGGTGACTTTGTGGTGGATGAATTACTCGTGCAGCAGCTCGTCGATGCTTTGCTCCGTATCCTCCTCCCACTCGGGCTGGTAAAACAAGTGTTTTCCCTCCCTGGCCAGCTTGAGAACATGCTCATGCCAGTAAATGTAGCGCTGATTGCCAACACTCGCGTTCTTCCTATCTTGCTCTGTCAGTTGGGCCAAAAACTTACGGACAAAGTAGTATACGGCGCGCTCAATAATGGGTATCACCTCCTTGTCCTGCTCCGTGGCCCACAACCTCTCGATGTCAAGAATCTTGTCGGGATTCAGCGGGCCCCACACCGTCTTGGTGAAGGGGTTGTGGTCTTCGGATGCAGAGGGCGGGGTCAGCGGCTTGATGCACAGGTCTTCAACGTTGTACAGGACGGCATTGGTCTCCTTGTCGAACACCTCGACGTCACCGGAGAGGTAGTCGCCACCATCGTAGGTGTTGACAGCGTTGTAGCGCACGCCCTCGAGCGAATCCAGGGTGCTCGCGCACACGCGCGGGACCAGGGCGATGCGCCCGACGCGCGTGGGGACGTACAGCGAGCGCAGGCGCTTATCGCCGGGAGACGAGTAGGCGCCCATGACGGTCTGGAAGGCCAGGTCGAGATTGGCGGGGTGCAGAAGAATGGGGCTGTCAGCATGGAGCAGTCGCGGGTGTGCCATGTGGCCCGAGGCACGTGATGTGCTCCGCGACATGCTGTAGACGCAGCGGTAGTTGCTGCTGTAGTCATAGCCAATCGTGGCGAGTTCCTTGTAGAACAGCTTCATGTCGACCGGGTTGGCGTGCGGGGGTGGCGCGCTGGGGCTCGGCAGGGACACTGGCTCGCCGAGGGTGACGAGGATGCGGCCGTGCGCAGATACAGACAGTGTCGACTCGCGGGACAGGCAAGAGGCAATGGCGAAGTCGAGCTCGATGTGCGCATGGTCCGAAGAGGCAACGCTCGCAGTAAGCGTCAGTTCGGCCATGCTATCTGCGTCATCAAAGGTTACCGCCTTGTCGATGCTCACATCCAGCATCTCCAGCAGTCCCACGCTCCTCCCCGCGGCGACATGCAAGGCGGCCTCCATGCCCATGAGCACGTAGCCTGCGGCGGGGAACACGGCCTGGCCCTGGAGATCATGGCCCTGCATCCACTCGTGGTCTCTTGGCCGGATAAAGTTGCGCCACTGGAGCGTCGTAGCGGTGCTGCTGGGCAGCAGCGTGCCGAGCATGAGGTGGGGGCGCGGGCCGTGCAGCGCAGTCTTGGCCGCGCGGGACTCGGACCAGTAGACGCGCGCGTGGTCCCAGGCGTAGGGCTGGAGGCGCTTGTGCAGGGACATGGCGGGCGACGTGGGCTGCATGGCCGCGACCCACGTGGTGGCGTTGATGGGCCGCAGCCGAGCCAATCGCTCCCACAGATAGCCGAGACCGGCAGCAAAAGCCGTCACGTCATCCCTGCCGCGCTGCAGACAGGCCGTATACGGCAGCGGCAGCTCGTCCCTTCTCACCGTGGCTAGCGTGTTGGTCGCGGGCGCTTCGAGGGCCGGGTGCGGGCCGATCTCGACAGCGGCATCTAGCGAATGCTCCAGCCCTGCCTGCTCCAGCGCCTGCCGGAAGAGCACGGGCGAGACGAGGTTGTCCCGCCAGTACTGCGCCGTAACGTCAGCCCGCGTCATCGTCTTGCCCTCTCGCACCGACGAGTACCACTTGGCTCCTGTGTCGCTCCCGTCGGCCACCGCGCAACCGCACTCATGGAGCGCCGTCATGTACGGCTCCGAGCACGGGAGCATGTGGTGGGAATGGTAGGCCTTGTCGACGCGGAGCAAACGCGCAAATTTGGACTCGTCCTGGAGCAGCTCGACCATGTCCTCCAGCGCATCCATGTCGCCCGAGAGGGTAACGCTGTCAGGCGAGTTGCACGCCGCGATGCACACACGGCCCGCGAACGCCTCCAGCCCCACCAGTTCCCGCGCATCCTCGAGGCTGACCCCCGCTGCCAACATGCCACCCGCCTGGCCCGTGGGCGACGCAGCGTGGTGCGACGTCAGCCCGCGCAGGTACGCAACACGAATCGCCTGCCTGGCACTGATGAAGCCCGCCGCGAATGCGCACCCTATCTCGCCCGAGCTGTGGCCAACAATCGCTTCCCACTTCATCCCCGCCGCCGACAGCAACCTGACCAGAACAATCTGCACGGCGGCGCAGAGGGGTTGCGAGTAGGCAGCCAAGCGCACGTTGGACGCATCGCCTTCCAGCAGTATCTGTTCCTTGATGCTCCACGTGGGCCGGTACTGCTGGGGAAGCGTTTGCAGCGCCACGTCCAGTTCATCCACAATCGCCGCCACGAAGCCCACGTGCACCACCAGCTGCTTCAGCATCCCCGGCCACTGTGCGCCCTGCCCGGTAAAAATGCCGAGCATGCGAACGGCATCCGTGCCTTTGGGACGGTATTCCACCCCCACATCGTCTTTGACCGCCGCTTCCAGCCTCTTGCAGAGCGACTCGACGCTGCTTGCTGCCACGGCACAGCGCAGCGGGAGCACCGAGCCTTTCTCGAGGAGCGTCCAGGCTAGGTCTGTCATGTTGATGTCTGGCGTCGTCTTGACGAGGGAGAGGATACTCTCCATGTTGGCTTTGAGCGAGCTTTTCGTCCGAGCCGAGAAGACCAGCGGCAGGACGTTGGTCGAGGTGCTGTCGGCGCGAGTCGACGCTGCGCCGGGAATGTACTGCTCGACGATGGCGTGGGCGTTGGTGCCTCCGAAGCCTGTCATCGGTTAGCCGCATACTAAGAAGAAAGAAGAAAGAAGAAAGAAGAAAGAATAAAGAATAAAGGAGAGAAGAAGAAAGAAGAGAAGAGGAGAAGAGGAGAAGAGGAGAAGAGGAGAAGAGGAGAAGAGGAGAAGGAGAAGGAGAAGAAAAAAAAAAACGTACCAAAAGAGTTCACACTCGCCCTCCTTGGCTGCCCCTCTGCAACAGCCGGCCACGGCATCGCCTCCTTGGGCACACGCAGATGGTCGCAAAACGGCTCAACGCGCGGGCTCAGCTTCTCAAGCAGCATATTGGGTGGCACGATACCATGCTGCACAGCCAGGCTACACTTCAGCAGGCCTGCAATACCAGCCGTTCCCTCGGTGTGCCCAAGCACCGTCTTGATGGATCCCACATACAGCTCTTGCACCTCCTCGCCTGCATCAGAGAAGAAGGCGGTAGAAATGGCCTCGGCTTCTTGAGGGTCGCCTGCCGGTGTTCCCGTTCCTGTTGTTCAGTCAGTATCTTGTACCACCGCCTCTCGCCATGTCTTAGCCCTAAAGCTGGCTGGCCATACCATGCGCCTCGAAGAACTGCGGTCGCCCATCAGGCCTGCTCAGATCCAGCCCAGCCCGCAAGTACGTATCGCGGATCAGCGCCGCCTGTGCAACGTTGCTCGGCATCGTGATGCCCGTCGTCCTGCCGTCCTGGCCGACTCCCGTCTCACGGATGAGGCAATCGATGCTGTCGCCATCGGCAAGAGCCTGGGACAGCGTTTTGAGCACAACGCATCCAATGCCCTCCTGTCAACATCGTCGTCAGCGCTTCTTTTACAAAGGAAGAAATAGGCACTCACTCCCCTTGCATATCCGTCCGCCGCAGCATCCCACATGCGCGACCGGCCTGTCGGCGAGAGCATGGACAGCTTGCTTTCGGTAATGAAGTTTACTGCTGCCCGTTAGCTGCTGATGGCAGTAGACAACACACGAACGTACAAGGCGATAGCATCAGATTCGCACCCGCCGCAACAGCAACCTTGCTCGTGCCGCTGCGCAGCTGCTGTACGGCATGGTGGACCGCAACAAGTGACGAGCTGCACGCCGTATCAATCGTCATCTGCCTCCGTCAGCAATCCTTCTACCCCCCTCCCTCGCAACCAGCAAAAACGTACACTCGGTCCATGCCAATCGAAAAAATAACTCAACCGGTTACTCGCAATGCTAGTGGCCGCACCCGTCGCCAGATACGTCGGAATCGCATCCAAATCCCCAATCTTGGTCAGCTCGAAATCATGCGTCATGATACCAACGTAGACGGCCGTATCCGACCCCTTCAATCCCGCAAGCGTTTGCCCGGCATCACACAGCGCTTCATAAGCTGCCTCCAGCAGCTGCCGCTGCTGCGGGTCCATGCTCTCAGCCTCGCCCGCCTGGACATTGAAGAACTGCGCGTCCCACGCTTTGACGTCCGAAAGGAAGTAGCCGTGCCGTGCGTTGGTGCGCCCGTGGTGACTGCCATCGGCGTGGTAGAAAGCGTCAATGTTGAAGCGGTCTTTTGGCACTTGGGACTGGAGATCATGAGGTTTGGAGAGAAACTTCCATAGCTTGGAGGGGGTATTCAGGTCGCCTGGGAAGCGGCAAGCGCTGCCAATTACCGCGATGGGTTCTAGGGCCATGGTAAGGTGAAGGTGAGGTGGAACGCTAAGGTGAGGCAGGATGATAAGGCGAATGTGCTCGTGTTCATTCACCTCTGCCGCGAGCATGAGTTATATCTTGCAAGTGTCGTATGCGCACAGGCACCGTAAACATGGCCGAGTCAAAGGCCACTACTTTGGTAGTTGGCATACGTAGAGTAGGTGGGTCCGGCATAACTTGAGTGTTCTGAAATGGCCCTATTCACTATATTCCCTCGAATCCCCCTTATTCTTGTATACAATACAGTGCCTCTTGTCTCTAGAAGCATCTATGCAACGTTGTCCTTGTGTTAACTCAACTCTCACCCCTTCTATCTGCTAGCTAACCATCTTATCCATCTTAGCTAACCATCTCATCCATCTTAGCTAACGTCTGTCTAAAGTAGAAGCGGAACGGCCCAGGCGGCATGTCAGCCGGCCACGGACTTCGTATCGGCAACTGAAAATGAGGCAATACATTTGGAAAATAGCAGATAGGCGCGCCATTTACAAAATACCTAACTAGTGCCTACTAAACCTGACTACAGTTCAGCAAGACTTGACATCTAAATCGCCAAGTTTTCCTTACCTGATTAGGATACCCGACGTTTGCCGACACCAAGTCCATGGTCGGCTCAACTGCCGCGTGTAAGGCTGTCTTGAGAGCCTCATGGGGTTATACTGCATTCGGACGCATGTCCAAGTCTGGTTTTGTAAGCACTTTACTCGGTGATTTAGACAGTTCGATGCGCGTCTGTGGGGCACCTCGTATTCCAGCCCGTTTAGGGTCCAAAACCTAAGCGGCTCGGCCTGTCCGGCGATTTTCGTCAAGGGGGGTGCCTGAACGGATGGAAAATACAAGTTGCTACACCTGGGGTTTTCCTGTTGTAAAAGATCAGTAGATGCTCAGTGCAAGCAGGCTCGTATTCATGTCCTTCCAGGCACCCCCCTGTAAGCCCGCAGCGGCCCGGTAGACTTCATGCAAAACACGAGAATCGCCGGAACAGAATAAACCTTCCTAGTTGAGAACAAAAGCGCTTGCTCTGTTAGCCTTGTTTTCGCGGTCAAATTCTTGCTATTCTCATCGAACACTAGAAGGGCCTGGAACGACTACAGCAGCGGTCTCAGCCGTTGAACAATTACTCATCTCAGTTTGTTTTGCGGGACTAGGTAATGTAGTTGACAAAACAATTCACCCTGTCCTTTACACCTCACACCGCCAGAACCAAAACGAATGCCGTTCTCGGCTACTCTACAGTCGTCAAACACAGCAGCACGGCAAGTCAGCCCAACATGTCAGAAGCCAAAGTAACGTGGGCTTCCCTCCCGGGGAAAAACCAACTGGTTATTCTCTTCCTCATCCGCTTCTGCGAGCCCATCGTCAAAGTCTCCATCTCATCCTATGTCTACTTCCAGCTACAGTCGCTGGACCCGTCACTCCCTAGCGCCGCCATCGTTCAGCAGACCACGCTGCTGCAGGCTGCCTACACCATCGCGCAATGTCTCGCGAGTATTTTTCTTGGGAGCGTCGCAGATTCGCCTAGAGGCGGGAGGAAGGTGGTTGTTGTGTTAAGTTTGTTCGGGTCTTGTAAGTCATTTCCGATGCAACGGTGTGGTGTGGTGCTGAAATCATAATATAGTTGTCTCGTGCTCATTATTCGGCTTCGTCGCCAATTTCAAACAGGCCCTCATACTGCGCTTTGTCGAGGGTCTGACCAACGGCACTGTTCCTATGGTGCGGACGATGACGGCTGAGGTTGTGAAAGAAAAAAAGTAAGTGTGTGGTTTGATTTCCCTGGCCACTTCTCAGCTGATAACAAAACCCAGATTCCAAGCAAGAGCCTTCGTCCTCCTGAATATCAGCACCAGCTTCGCCATCATCCTCAGCGCTCTCGTCGCAGCCGGCACTGTTGAGCTGACGCCCAAGGCCCACGGCAGTGGATTACTGACCCGGTTTCCGTATGCCCTACCCGCCCTTCTGAACGCGGGCTTTGTGCTGGTGGTATTGCTGATGGCTGTTTTGTTCCTTGAAGAGGTATGTTCACAAACTCAGACCGACAGAAACTGTTCAGACCGACAGGAACTGACCATGATGCAGACGTCCAAACTCGTCCGCCACAGGCACGATCCCGGCATCGCCCTATCACGCTACATCCTCTCCCGGCTCCAATGGCTCCGCAACCGCGCCAGCAAAGAGGCACTGTACGCCCCGGTCGACCAGACCGAGGAAATGGCCTTCCTCAACGAGCCGGACCCACCGTCGCCACTGCCCAAACCCAAATCCGTTGTCAGGCTCCCCACCACCCGCATCTTCACCAAAAACATGATAATGGTCCTCCTCGCGGCCTTCATCTACGAAGCCCACCTTGGGACTTCGAGCGTCGCCTTCCCGAATCTACTCGTGACGCCCGTCTCCAGTAGAGAAGAGGAGGCGCAGCGACTGCTCCCGTTCTTTTTTGGTGGAGGGGCTGGCTTCACGCCGTTGCCTCTAGCTGTGTGCTCGGTCATGTACGGTGCGTACAACACCACTCTCTGCACCTTTACTTGATCTGAAAGTATGCTGATTGAATCAAAAACAGGCCTCTTCTCCATCCCCCTCCAACTAATACTCTACCCACGCCTATCCCAACGTCTCGGGCCTTTGCGGCTCTGGCGCATCTTCTATCCCGCCTTCGTGCTCCTTTACTATGCGTACCCCTTCGTAGCTCTTATCCCCTCCAGCACCCCTCCACCATCCGGCAAAACCGGTCTTGCCATCTGGGCTGTGATAACGCCCATGCAGGTGCTCACCGCCCTGCTGACCAGCACCGTGTCCCCGTCTCAAACAGTCCTGATCAATGCGGCATGCCCGCACGCATCTGCACTCGCCAGGACACACAGCATTGCGTATTTTTCCACAATGGTGACGCGAGCGGCGAGTACGGCTCTAGCGGGCGCGTTGTTGGGATATGGCACGTCGCATAATGTTACAGGCTTGGTGTTTTGGGTGTGTGCGGTTGTTGCGATGCTGGGCGCTTGTTTGAATCCGTTTTTGAGCGAGGGAACCGGTCATGAGATTCGGTTGCCGGGGGATGAGTAGTATAGAGCATTAAGAATAGTATAGCATTCTAAGAGCATACGTGCTATATCAATTGTCAACTCTGAACAACAAGTTCAACACCATGTGCTATAAGGGGGGAATCGTGCAAAATGTCTGCACACAAGTAATCTCGCTCTCGGTCCGAGCTGAGAGAAGTATAGCCTAACCCTGTGTAACACAGTGTCGGTCCGTACAGCTATCTCTATCTTACGCCGTTTCTCATCCCTGCAAGAGGAGGACGAGTTCCTTGAAGGTCACGTAAGCGAGCTGCGCCAAAGTCTATATAACAGAATGCTATCCCCTCGCCATCCCATACGCCGTTGATCCTGCTATTTATCTGGGCCTTTTGATTTTGCCCCAACCCCCTCTGAAGAGCATCAACGATGACGGAGCAGGTCCCCTTACGTGTTTGTTCGGAACCCCCGGTACTAAATACAGTCGACACCTCGATGGACTTGAATGAGGATGAGGAGCCGAGGCCAAGCTCGATAGAGCCAGAGTCAGCAAAAGGGTTCCGCTTCTGGGCTATCGTCGCGGCCCTGGCAGTCAGCAAGCTCATGCTGGCGATAGAGATCACCATCATCTCCACCGCCCTGCCGACAATTGTGGACTCGCTCAGCATAGGGTCGAGCTATGTGTGGGTTTCCAACGGTTACGCACTTGCAAGGTCCGTCTCTGCACGCCCCACTCAACTGCCCCGACTAACACCCCCTGCACAGCACAGCAATAGCTCCGCCCCTAGGCCAGCTATCCGACCTCTTCGGCCGCCGCTATCCCACCTGCCTATCTGTGCTCCTCTTCGTCGTTGGCGGGATAATCTCCGGCGCCGCAGCCTCCGGCCCCCAGCTCATCGCCGGACGAGTAGTCCAAGGCCTTGGCGGAGGCGGCATCAACGTCATGTCAGCCATTGTAGTCTCCGACCTCGTCCCAGTCCGTCATCGAGGGAATTACATCGCCGTCATGCTGTCCGCGTACCTACTGGGCGCTGTAAGTGGTCCGTTGCTGGGGGGTGTGCTGGTCCAGACGGGTGCTTGGAGGTGGGTGTTTTGGCTGCCTGTGCCGTTTGGGGTAGTGAGCCTTTTGGTCTTGGTTGTTTGTCTGAAAGGCAGGGTCAGGGACACAGGCTCAAGTCGCCGTGAGCGCCTCCGGCGGGTGGATTATGGCGGCAACGTGGTGCTGACGGCCGCGACCAGCTCGATGCTGTACGCTCTCACGTACGCCGGGTCCAAATACCCCTGGCATGATGCCCGGACCATCGCTCCCCTTACCGCCGGTGTGCTAGGACTGGGGTTGTTTTTGCTCCTGGAGCGACACCTCAAGCGCAGCAACACAGTCGAGCCTCTCATGCCTCTCCACCTGCTAACCCACCGGGTAGGGGCTACCATTGCGGCCGGGGCCTTCGCCAGCAGCCTGCTGAGCAACTGGACCAACTTTTTGTTACCCGTGTACTTCCAGGGCGTGCGCATGTCAACGCCCTCCCGGGCCGGTGTGCAGCTGCTGCCCATTGTTGCTGTCGCTGTCCCCGCGAGCATTGTCTCCGTTGTCTTGGTTAGTAAGCTCGGGCGGTACAAAATGCTGCACGTGTGTGGATTCGCGGGCATGTGTATCGCGTGCGGGCTGTTTAGCATTTTGGATGAAGCATCGGGAAACGCGGACTGGATCTTGATGGAGATACTGTTCTCGCTGGGGCTGGGCATGGTGATTAATACCTTGCTGCCGGCGTTCCAAGGTGCTGTGGGGGAGAGCGATCAGGCGGTTGCGACGAGTACCTTCACATTTATGCAGAGCCTGGCAAACATCTGGAGTGTGACAATCCCGGCCACAATATTCAACAACAGGTTTGATGCGCTTGCGGATGGGATATCAGATGAGCAGGTTAGGCGGCAGTTGATCGGCGGAAGAGCGTATGGGTCTGCGACACGGGCATTTTTGCTGAGTGTGCCGGAGACGGCGAGAGGTGAGGTTGTGCAAGTGTTTGGGGAGGCGGTTGGTCAAGTCTGGTATGCTGCAGCTGGCATCGCTGGTGTTGCCTTTGTGTTGGCGTGTGCGGAGGGGCAAGTTGTTTTGAGGGAGAAGTTGGATACGGATTTTGGGCTTGAGAGCAGTGGTGAGGTTGATGTTGATGGAAGAGCTTCCAGATAGCGTGTTTTGAGTAACCATACACCACGTAAATATACGAAATCCTGCCTGCAGCATACCTACTCGACACAACCAACCGAATCACAGTCCACTACAAGTTCTCCTTCAGCGGAACCCTCTCTCCCTCGCCCCTCAACAAGCCCCAATTATTCGATGTCCGCCTCTCCAGCACCCACTCGGTTAGTGCATCCCAGTCCTTACACTGGTGCTCATACCCCCAGCCCGTCTCGACCTTTTCGTTCCACCGATGCCACTCCAACGTCACGTCCGCCGCGCACATGATGTTCTGCCGCAGGTAGTCCCAGCAGTGGTTCAGGTGCTCCTTGTTCCAGCCCGGTTCAGTCGGGAGGTCACGGCTCTGGTGCGGATTGTTGATGTGGTCTAGTAGGTCGTAGTAGCTGCGCATTGTGCTGTACTGTTTTGGCAGTTAGTATTTTGCGTCTTGGATGCGAGGGTGAACGAGATAAGGGAGGTACGTACAAGACAGTGCAGCTGGTGGTATACCGACGGCAGCGCGATGTGCTCGGGTAGCGACTGGTTTAGGCCTGGCATGTTAGGGAGCGCCGTCTTGTTGCGCATGTGGACCCAGCCGCGGCCCTCTGTTTGCTTTCCGTTAGACAACCTCACATCCATTGTTTCAAAAACGAAGGCACTAAAGAATACTCACTGGGCAATAGTGAGTTCCACGCAGCGATACTCTCATTATTTGGCTCCTGGCCGAAGACCGGCTCGCTCTGGAAGACTTTCTTCACGGGGACTAATTGATTCCATTATCATCAAATTGTACAGCAACTCGATCAAGCAAAGGCGAAACATACTCTCTGGAGGAAACCAATTCGGTCGCGGCGGATACGTAACAGTGGCCGGCACAGGATGTTGCCTCACCACGGCGTAGAACAGCGCACACAGGAAAATGACGTTGGACAGCGCCAGCAATGTCATCACCCAGCTAATGCGTGACGAAGAACCGGCTGGAGGGCTGGATGCAACGCCGTCCAGCAGGCCGAGTTTCTCGTCAAAGTCGGAGGATGAGCGCGCGGTGCTGCCCTCATCGGAGGGCATTATGGAAGATGTGGGCATTATGAATATGGAGGGCAGGATGGTGAAAAGTGAGAGATAGTAGTAGACTGCCAGTGCGCACTGTTGAACAGATTTGGAGTGGAGATTTGGCAAAATGAAGATTTGCGAGAGGCTGGGGTAGGAAACTCTGCCGTGAGCGTGACTTGGAGGTTGGTGGGTATTGTCAAAATGAGTAACACGTAGGGAGCGGTCACTCTCGTGATTCCCTCGAAGAGAGCTTACTCTCGGTCAAAGACCTAGGGCCTGTTTACTTTTACTTCGTTTTTCCTATAGACTTATCTACTTTTTCTATATAGTTAATTTGAAGAAATCTTCCTTAGAATAGAAAAGGATTTTACTTTTAGGACTCACAAACCCTCTTTTTATATAGTGTACTAAAAAACAGAGTTTATAACCTTTACTAATAGCTAAATAAAGTATAAAAGATAGAAACTTTAAAAACTAACTATATAACTTAGATAGTTGTTAATATTAATAAAGAGTTGCTTATTTTCTTTTTCTTTAGCTTACTACTACTTTTATACCTAAAAGTAGTACTAAAAGTTAATACTGTTTTCTCTAATTTAATAAATAACTACTTAAGCTACTTAGGCTAGTATCTCTAGTATACTTATAGTATAAAAACAATACTATCTACTATAAATTAATTATATACGTACAGACTACGTATTTAAAGTAAATAAAATTTTAAGAGCTATAAGACTCTTACAATAAGTTAGTCTAGTTTTATATAATAAATTAAACTAGATTTAAATAGCTAAAGAATTAAAGTCTTAAGCTTAAGGCCTATATACTATTAATATATAGCCTCTTAATATTATATATAAGTAACAGTAAATAGCGCTATTTTAGTACTATAAGTATAGTATACTTACTATCTAAGTTGCTTAGCAGTTATTTATAGAATTAGAAGAAGGTTTTTACTTTTATAATTTTCTTTTTAGTACTATTTTATTAGTGTTTTTATATAGTTATAAGCTAGTATTTTGTATAAGTTATTAGCTTTACTATTTTACTATTACTTTAAGACTATTACTATAAGACTATTACTATAAGACTATTACTATAGGACTATTACTATAAGACTATTACTATAATACTATTACTAAAAATATTATATCTCCTATACTTTTACACTAAGTTTTAGGTCCTAGCTATTTTTTTTACTACTTTAAATACTATAGTCTTAGAAGAAGATATTAAGATCTACTTATTTAATAAAGAAACCTTATATAAAGAAGCCTAATATTAACAGCTAAAATATACTAGGTCTGCAGCTAGGTAGAATTTAAAAAAACAAGGATTTAACTACCTAGGCAATATTAATATTACTGCTAATAAGAGAGTTTAGAGACTTATAATATTGTATAAGGTAATAAGAGGACGCTATAAGTAGTGTTAGACTATTAGTCTATTACTAGTATTACAAGTTAAGTAACCTCTCCTAAGATGTAAGCGCTATTAAATTACAATTTAGGCGTTCTATTTTACACTTGAATATAGCTCTACCTCCTACTTATAGGCCTTTCTTTAGATATACGCTACCTTCTAATTGCCTTTTAGACCAACTTACCCCCTAAACGCCCCCGGGCTAACAAGCGAGACTTTACGGTAAGCGTCCTGTGCTCCTGTCAGTTAATTATCTATATGAGGTAATGTGGGCGAGCTCTCCACTGTATGCGCGGCCTGATTAGTGAGCGATTTGATTCTGTCGGTGACTCGGCCGAGCCTTGGAGAGAGTGGACACTGTGGAGTCAGGTGACCCGAGCGTCCTGTCGGTGGATTGGAGGTTCGGCAATACTGCAACAATTACAAGGGGGGTGTCTGAACAGACTAGAATACGAGCTTGCTTGCACTGAGCATCTACTAATCTTTTACAACAGAAAACCCCTAGGTGTGGCAAACTCGTTTTCCAGTCCGTTCAGGCACCCCCCTTGTAAGATACAAGGCCGACACAAGGCCGACACATAGACGACACAGAGACAACACAGGGCCGAATCGTAAAACACATAAGATACTACGGCATCTTGTACATTGGTAGACAGGATAGGAAGGTCAGATAGAACAATGTTGATAACCGTTACACACGGAGCCATTAGGGAACCATAGCAGTTCAAGACAGGTTCTGTATAGTAAAAACTTCTCCCTTTGTCTAAAACAGCTATTCTCATTACTAGTATCAGCCCGGCAATGGCTGCACCTATAGATGAGCCATACGTTTCACCAACAGAAAGTCTCGCCTCCGAAGAACATGAACGACTCCTCTTCGAGCTCGATGAGCCTCACGACCTGAAAACGCCTGAACCACTTTCCACACCCGGTCTACTCCTTCTAACATGTCCCAGCCTCGGGCTCCAAGTCTGCTGGTTCCTACTACAATCCAACGGCACAGTCCGTCAGCCATTCCTCCCCATCATCACAGTCACTGACAAAGAACCAGCCCTACCTGCGCTCCCTCGGCATGGGCCCCTCCTCCATATCCCTAACCTGGGCTCTAGGCCCCATCTTCGGCGCCTTTGTCCAGCCCATTATCGGTCAACTGAGCGACGAGCTCCACCACCCGCTCGGCCGCCGGAAGCCCGTCATGATTGTCGGCGCGTTCACCACAGTCATCTTTGCCCTGATTATGGCCTGCGCGCCCGAGCTCACCGCGCCCTTCACCGACACTATGGCCGCGAATCCTTGGCAGCCGCGCGCACTCGCCGTCGCCTGCCTGGTGGTTATTTTCTTGGCGTTAACGGCCTACTCGGTCGGCGTCCGCGCCATCGTCGTCGACACCTGCCCGCCGTCTCAACAATCTGCTGCTGCCGCCTGGTCTATGCGCTGGAATGTTCTCGGGTCCGCCGTGCTTTCTACCGTGGGCTTTGCCTCCACCACACTGTCGCTAGAAACCGGCCCCGTGAACGCGTTTCGCACGCTGACGTATGTCGCGGCCATCTGCTCCGCGGCCACAGTCGGGCTGGTCTGCTGGTTCGTGCCGCGAGATGCCACGCCGCCTCTCCGGCAGTCCGGGTCTGGCATCGGCCGGCTCTGCGCCATGTGTTTGCCGGGGGAGCTGACGCGGCGTTGGAAACGGCTGCCGCCGCTGACGGGGAGGGTGTGTGGCGTGCAACTTGTTGCGTGGTTTGGGTGGTTTCCGGTGTTGTATTACATGTCTACGTAGGTGATGCCCGCCCTAGCTTGCTCAGATCTGTGAATGAACTAACACCACGTTTAGGTATGCTTACGAAACAGGTACTCACTCAACGCCCTCTCTATATACCCCGTTTCCATCCAAACTAACACCACCCAGCGCTATCCGATTTCCTCCAAACCCCCAACCTCGAACCCTCCCCAGAAACGCACGCAAAACTCTATCCCCTCTACGCATCCTTTTCTGTCTCCATGGGAACCCTCCTGTCTACCATCCTCCTCACCCTCCTCTCTCACATGCCCACCACTCTCTACACCCGCAACCTCCCGCGCATCTGGTTGCTCTCCCAACTTCTCGCAACCACTTGCCTCCTCCTCACAATCCCCTTCCAAACCTCCGTAGCCTCGCTCATTCTCCCCTCCCTCATCGGCGCAACTCAGGCCGTGACGATGTGGGTTCCGTTTGCGATGATCAACACCGAACTTGCCGAGGTGCGTACCGGCGTTGCGGGCGCCCAGGGGCTGCACAATATGGCGATTTCGCTACCGCAAGTGGCTAGCGCCCTGGTTTGCGCGGTGTTGCTGGCGGGGTTAGATTTTCTTCAGGTTGGACGGGATGTGGTATGGTTGTTGAGGCTGTCGGCGGTGCCGGTTGCTTGGTCAGCGTGGTTGATTTGGCGGCTGGATGGGCCTGTGACGTGAGCCTGTGACGTGAGAGTTATTATCGTGTGGGATCAACATCGTGCCCGTGCGCGATCCGATCCCGGCCCGAGCCGACTTACTCGAGCGGCGATCGCAATTTCCTCATAGGGTTTAGTTAGAGATACGGCGTGTCCCGTGTCGCTACACCTGACTAGGTTTGGGTGGCGAATCAGGGTTCGGTTTTTCGGGTGATCACGAAATATGTAGAACACTTTTTCCGAAACGAGCTAGCTTGCAGTGTAAGGCGTGCTTGTCATTCCAGCCTCATATTTAGCCTTATAATTATTCACTTACCTCTCTTCCATGTTTTTGCATTTCTAGCACATTAATTGTCTCTACTCCTGTTTGCCTGTTTGCGCCACGGAAGCTTGACACAATGCTATTGCTGTCGCTGTTGAATTTTATATGGTTAGAACGCAGAGAGTGGTCTGGTCGAGCAGGTCTTCCAAGTTGTACTTTGGGAATGAGACTATCACCATCTACTTCATGAACTCGGCGAATTTTTCCCGACTATTCCACCCCTCGTCTAACTTGTCAAAAGCCGCATCAATTTCAACCTTGTACTCTTCCTCCGCGCGCATCCGCAGCACAAGCTGCTTGAGGCTCAACGGCAAGGGCCGACCCTCGGCCACAACCATAACCGTCTCGACGGGAATCCGAATCTCCTTGACAACCTGGCGGTTTAATGGCTCGATAACTGTTTCCCAGATCTCCCTTGCAACATCCCCTCTGTCCCGTCCAAGCATCGCGTCCTCGTACATGTCCAAAATCACAAACGGCGCCGGCCGACCAGCACCCCCGACAAACACATTCCGAACGCCGGGGTATCTCGCAATCGGCGTCTCCAACTCAGTCGCGTCGAAGGACACCCCGCCAAAAAGCTTAACCGAGTCATCTGCCCGCGCAAAGAACTCCCACCTTAGCTCCCCGTTACAATCCACCGGCCGCCACAGCTCCTTCGTATCAATCGTAGAGGCATGCTCAAACATCCTCACATTCCAGAACGCACACATGTACTCCCTGATCTCTCCCTCCGGCCGGTCAATAAACATACGGTGCACCTCGCTATCCACGGCCGCATTCGTCGGCAGCTCCGACTTGTCTATTGGGACGAGCCGCACATGCGCCTCGGGGATGAAGTCGTACGTGTGCCAGAACCTTTTATCCCGTGGCAGGAACGAGAACCGCCCGCCAGTTTCGGTGGCGCCGATTACAGACCCGAGGCGCGTGTGTTGCACCAGTGCGTCGCCGACGACTTTGTCCAGCCGCGCGCCGAGGTACGTGACAAATTCCAGAGCTTGGAGCATCGGGCGGGTTGCGGCGTCGTTGAACAGCTCGACGACGGTAAACGGCGTCGCTACCAGCCCTTGCACAAAGTTGAGCCTGGTGAGCTTATCGAACATGGCGGGTGGCAGGCCTACCGCGTCAGCCGGTGGCAGCACGCAGCATGTATCGGCAAACACGCCAAAAGCGTTCGTCAGGATTAGCCCCGAGTTCCAGCGCATCGGGCAGGCCAGTATCAAACTCCTACCATACAGCTCTTCAGTACAAATCCCCCTTGGCCAGTTTCGCTTGGCCAGCTGCGGCGACGCGCAGGCCGCTGCCCAGAAGCCGTTGTTCATATAGATGGGCTTTGGCGGGCCGGTTGTGCCGGAGGTGTGGATGACTAGGATTTCTTCCAACTTGTGCTCCTTGTAGGTCTTGGTGTATGGGTACGGCGGGGTGTCCTCCGCGTCAAGACACCATTCCAGGGATGGGAAAGCGTGCAGCGCGATGCCAGCTTCTTCCAGCCCGAACGGAGTTTGAGCAGCAATTTCGTCCTCGGTGTACAGCCATGCTTTGCAGCTGGACGCCGCCAGGAGGCCGTGCAGCGCGCCTTTCATGAGGCGGCCGTCAGGGGTGAGCAGCTATTGTCCCATATATCAGTGTATTTCAAGTACTGTATGGAAAGGGGTGCCTAACCTTACGGTTGGACTTATTCAGTGCAGCAAAAACAAACGCATAGCGGATGTCATTGCTCCCAAAGTACGACACCGTATCATTGTCCACCGACTTGCCGAGCGTCTCGTCTAGCCAGTGCGCGATCTTGTTGATGCCGTCGTTGTACTGCTTCCAGGTGATAGAGCGGTAACCGTTAGTCTCCCAGTCGTCGCGCGGGACTCGCGCGAAGATGTTGCTAGGAATGAAACGGGCTTTTTCTTCGATTTTGCGGACGAAGAGCTTCTCACTTGTTCTTGCCATGTTGACGCTATATAAGATTAAACTCGTGGTTATCGACAAGTGATTTGAACGCGTTGTGAAGGAAAGCAACTTGGAGAGAATAAATAGTGTAGTGGCCCATCCACGATACAAGCGCACACACGTATATTGCCTGTACGCACTCCCTATATCCGGACCGATAACACCCTGTGCCTAGGCTACTCGGTCCCTTCGGCCGATTCTCGTACGCCCCTAATTCTTGATAAAAATGTTACGGTCCACTATCCACTAGGTAACGATTAATAGGGGCTTCTCTCTGTTTAGCGACGGCGACAGCAGAGCAACGGAGTATCTTTGGATTGTAGATAACGTTGTGGCTGCCGTTTCTGGTGTGATGGGCTAGAGCCCTTTGCTCTCTTCTCCTCGATGATACCGTAAAATTCGATGAAGTGGCCGACAACTAGCAGGGGGCAGCAAGATAGGGCCGAAGTAGAGTAGATGTTGACAAATTAGAGCCCCTAGGTAAGCCTTAACTACTGTTAAAACCTGCTAAACTAGTTATTAGCATGTAGTAACCCTCCAGCATCCGCTGTTCTTCGGCTGGCAATTGTTGTCGTGTGAGCATTTGCCGGAGCTCAGTTTTGACTTCTTGCTCGAACTGCTTGTCTCGGAGCAGACGTGCGGTTCTCAGCAAATCTCTGTGTGTTCTTATCAATGTATGCTTGCCCTGGTCGGCGAATTCTACGCTGGATTCTCGTCTATAGGACGAAAAATAGGCGTCCCAGGCGCGACTTTCAAATGGAACCAGTCTGAGGGTCTAGGTTCCCTACAATTGACACACAATTTCAGCTCTTGCATTAGGGGAGACAGGTTGGCTGAGGATTTCGTCGAGGGGATTAGTACTCTGTGGCATGATAAAACTAGGATAGGATATAACCTCGTAGTCAAAAGATCAATAGGTATTGTTATAATGTCTCGACTTTGTTTGAGTTTGTAGGTGGCATAGAGCCACACCACCTTGTTAAGTAGCTTACAGGTTGCCGCCAGGCTAGTCTAGTGCAGTTCTCAGCCACCACAACAACAGCCAGAGCTTAGGTACAACCATGCAGCCGCTGACCTACAGGCTAAGCACTAACGCTGCGTCAGGCTGTGAGGCTACAAGTCAGCTGCCTGTCTACAATGTTGCCGTCATTCCGCGCTCGTCAGAGTGCTATTTTTAATGCCAATCGCTTCTGCTCTATAACATCTAACAAACAATTGTAAACCGCTTTCTTTATTGTACTTAATGCGCTATATCAACATAGCCCATTCAAACCATCGCGTACAGTTCTGGAAGAAATCAGCGACATTGTATCAGAACACCCGAGGCTGTCTAGGAGACGAGGTTGGCTTTCTCCACAATCGATATTGGTGGTATCCAAGTGGACCCGTACAGGAACAGTTCGAGACGGCAGAGTCTAAAATCAGGAGCAGCTTCGTGTTCTATTTGCCAAAACCTATTCCGAGGTCATCTATTTCGGACTGTATATAATAGGGAGGTGCCCCGATTTAGCCATGCCCACTGTCATGTTCTTTTGCGAGAACAAAGAACCCCGAAAGAGAGCTAAATAAGTGATAGATGAAGGAGGAATACTAGAAACCTTACCAGGATGTCGAAATGGGCATCAATCTAGTCAGCCTAGGGTCGGGAGACTCATTCAGCCGGCCACCTAAGAAAGTGAAGACTACCACAAGAATCTTCAGTACATAGCTCGCGAAGTGTATTTCCACCCTTCAGAACTGTTTCGCCGAATTGGCTTCCCAGTTTTAGTGAGGCACGGCGCAACATGGCGCAAAGCCACCGCAAATGCTGTATTCGCACATCAAAGATCTATTCTTCTTACGGCTGCGCACGTGTTCCAGAACTACACAATGCCAACACAAACGCCGCTAGCGGATTCTGGAAGCGACTTCGATCTCGGGAGTGAAAGCGAGTACGAGAACGATCAAGTCGATCTCACGTCCCGAGCGAGCATTAGCTCCCTTGGAAACACCTCAGACATTATGGACCCAGCTTCTCCCGACCCGAGTTCCTCAACGGAGTCGATACAGGGAACTTTGATATTCGGACTCTCCCGATAGTACTAGCGATTTTTTTGGTTCGCAAAAATCATTAGTGAGGCTTGCAGGTAAGAATACTCCTAGCGGCAGCTAAGAGTATCTTGGCTTTCTAAGCAGCTAGGCAACAGACCTGGACTGGGCTGTCGTTGATGTAGAAAATCCCAAGATCCACGAAATCCTCCATGTCACACCAAAACCACAATCAATTCTTGTTCTTCAAGAAAACGACACCGATTAAAATGCTGTCATGGTATGCGCGTTATAGGGTATGATACCTGGTAAACGATCCAGCCGTGCACTATACATTAAATTCTCCCTTAGCACAACGTTTCAGAAAATCCACCAAGTCACTCTTGATTCAGCTCTTGACTGGGGCGACTGCAGGGCCACCGTATTTAGTACCAAGTTGTTTAAACTAGATGGCTATATTGTCGCTAGCTCTACATACAGAACCGTATCATTCATAGCCGCAGCGTCTAAAGTCCTCTCAGACTTAGAAACTTAATAGAGATTAGTTAGAATCGCGTTGTGTCGCGCGGGATAGAGCATGTGGGCTGACCGCCAGTCGCTCGGATGTTCGGCACTCATGAAATGAGCGTCTCCACAACTGCCCACAAACTTAATTTAGCAAGATTACGTTATCTCTAAATTTCCTTTGTATATAAGTAGGCTTTACATACATAAAGTAGATAGATACTAATTAAATACATTAATTAACTAAGTTACCTCTTACTAGCTTGTAACAGTTATAAGCCTAGCTTTCTAAAGTAGTAGATCTCCCTGCACACTTAGAAGAGCTAGTAAGACTAAGCTTATCTACTCTAATTATTTACCTATCTTTTTTCTCTTAAAACTCTAAGACCTACCTATAATAGCTAAGCTAGTTAGCTATAACGCGTAAGCTTTCTTAGGTATCCTAACTAGACTCTATTAGCTTAAGTTATATACTAACTAGCCTAATTAGTATATCTAGTTTACTTAGCACGCTAAGCTGCGCAATGTGTAGAAAATTGTTAACCTAGACGCTGCTAACGCTAGCAGATTATACTATAGAGTACCTAAGCTACCTATAATAGGCTTAAACACATCTGCTCTAACTCCTTTACTACTACTAGCACTAGCGTTCTAGCAAGAATCTAAGCTATCTAACACTAAGTCCTCTAAGTCTGCTAACACGCTACTACCTACTTAATCTACCTGCAGTTAAACTATAACTGCGCAGCCTATAGGTAAAACACCTTATATAATACCTACAGTCTATATTAGGTTGTTAAGCCTTAAGATCTATAACTAGGAGCTTATAAGGTATAAGGTAGAGGTAAGTAAGTAGATAGCGCAGGCAGAATATCTCTAGAAGCTCTAGAACTAGGTTAACGCTATAGTGTTGCTAGTAATCCTCTTACTAGTAATAGTTAAGCTTATTAACAACAACTCTACAAGTCTTTAATTACTTATCTAAGCACTAAAGAAGAAGCTTGCTCCTACTAACGTTAGTACCTAGAACTAGGTCTATGCTAAGTACTATTAACACCTTAGAGCTGCTAGGCAGAGATAAGTAGCTTCTTAAGACTAGTACTATAAGTAGTTATACCTATATATGCAAGCTAAGTTATATAAGCTTACAGAGGTTAAAGAGGCGCTTACTATATAGGATTTCTTAGATACCTTAAGTTATAGAATTGCCCTAGAGTAGGCTTAATTAATGTACTAAAGGATTATCTAGGATAGTATCCTAGAGCTTAAACTGCTTACTTTAAAGCAAGTAAGCAGGGTGTTTAGTAGTTTAATATATAAGTACACTATTAGGTTAGGCAAGAACAACTCTAGAGTATTTACTACTTTTAGAAATTAATTAGATTTAAACAATAAAAGCTCTTCCTCTAGCAACACTAGAAGCTCTAATAGTTATCTCTGCCTATATAGGAAGGTTAATATTATACATAAGTAGAAGGTAACTAAATACTGTTTTCTACAAACTACTGTTAAAGAGAGCTCCTTACTACCTATTAGGATAAGCTAAACCTATTAACAAGAGGTACTTAATTAACTTAACAGTAATAAGTACTCTAAAGTCTAGAAGGTAATTAAGCAAGCTAAGTAGACAGTAGCTACTCCTTTAGCTATTATAGGATTAACCTAGCTAGTTAAAGTAGAGTTTCTAGGCAATATACAGGCTGCTCTAATTAACTCTAAGATAATAGCTATTACTAACTTACTATTACCTAGAGTCTATAACATTATAGATTTTAATGCCTATCTACTGTTTCATAGTACTATTTAAGACAATAGAGCTGCTACCTACCTTGTTAACAGCTTAGATTAACTTATCTCTAGGTCCTTTAGACCCTCTAACTATACTAACATAGTAGAGGCTAGCACCTAAGCTTTTCCTATTAGTAGATAAGGCGCTTATTTGTTTAAGAACGCCCTTTACAGAAAGCGCAGCCTATATACTAAGAACCTAATCCTTTAGAATATTGTAGTAGTAGAAGGGTTCTATGTTAACATTATTTCTAAAGCACGCCTCTAGGAGAAAGAAGTTTAGTACCTAAAGCTAGATAGCTCTTTACGTGTTAGTTATATTAATAATCTAAATAGAAGTATTATATATACTACGCTTAAGTGTGCTTATAACCTTACTTTCTTTAAATATAAGCTACTTTCCTGCTATTTTAACTCTCTTATCCTAAACACAGTAATAAAACAATCTTACAAGTTATACCCTAGAAGCTCTCTAGAGCACTTATAGCACGTATATATAGGATACCTAGAACCTAAAGCACTATAGGCCCTAGTAAAAGAAGCGCGTAGCGTGCTTATTAATAGAACGCTCTAGAAGAATTGTAAGATCTGTGCTACAACCTATACTAAGTAAGTAATTTCCTAACAAAAGCACAAAAAGCCTACTAAGCTGTTTTAGAGAATTAGGTAGGATTTATTTAATATACTACTTAGTAGAAGAGGAAAGCTATAGGTGCTTTTAATTAAGAAGTACTACAGTAGAAAGTTCTTTATTTATACCTTATAAGGTAAAACTTAAGTTAAGATATTACAGGTGCTTACAAACTTTTTAAGCTAGGTTGCTACCTAGTATAAGCTCTAAATCTGCAAAATTAGCTAAGATAATAATACTGCTATACTCTTATAGAGAGGGAGCTCTACGTATAAACGCTAGGCGCTTAAATAAGAGATTAATATAGAGTAGGTTCTTCTATACACACATAAACTAAATAGAGCAGCTAAGTAAGTAGAGCAGGAAATAATTACTAAATCTATTAAGATAAGGAGCAGTGCTAACCTACCTAAGAAGCTCTAGCTAGAGGTTATTACTGTAGCAGCATAGCTCTATAATATAAGTCTAACGCACTTAAACAATCTGCAGAGTCCTAATAAAGAGCTTAATTACTAGTTTACTTACTATTTCTGCTAGTATAAACTAGAGCAGGTAAGAGCACTTACAGCTAATCTAAGACCTAATTAGAGCAGAATATACGCCTATAGATACTGTGCCTATCTATTAAATAGGAAAAGAGTAGCTAGGCGTAATAGGAGAGGCTTTAAAGTTACTCCTAGGGGCTATATTAGTTACTTAGTTAGTTACTAAGCATCTAATATATACTAGATATAGGTCCCTACACTTAACTAGGTTATTATAACACGTAACTTAATGTTTAATAAGGAGCTCTTTTATAATAAAGCTAATAAGTCTACTACTATTCTAGTAGCTAAGTTAGCTGTGTTTATAGACCTTCTATATAAACCTAGAAAGATAATAGATATAGGAGAAGTAATTAAACTCCCTATTACTAAGTAGGACCTATTAATTAATTTACTTACTAACTAACAGCTTAGAGGTAACACTTAGGAAGAAACTCTAGCACTAAATAGCTAGTCTAGTATAGAGGTAGCTTCTATAAAAGAAACTAAATGTACAGTTAGCTTAGCTAGCTAACTGCTAGAGATCTGTTTAATATAAAATTAAGAGACAGGCCTACTTTCCTCTAACTAAATACTAGAACTAGAGTAACTAGTACATAGTAGGGAAGCTTCTTAGCAAGAAGAGGACCTAACTAGATATTTACAGGAAGTGCACTTAACTATAAAAGAAGAGAGCTATCTAGTAGGCAACTAGGATCTTAATAATCTATTATCCCCTATATTACAGATTGTTACCTCTTTATCTTAGAGAACAACAGAAAGAGTAGATAAGGCTAGTAGCTAGCGCTTTTATTAGTATAGAGTCTAAGGCCTACTAACTAGGCAGAGCTACTAGATTACTAACAGAGAACTTAACAAACTAGCTAACAACAGAGTAAGCTAGTAGGCAGTAATAAGCTTAATTTAGCCTTATAACTAGTACTTATAGCTTCTATCTCTACTAATAAATTAGATAGATAAGTATAGTAACAGAAAGGAGTACCTTACATTATACTTAGTAATTATTACTGCTACTTTACAAAATAAGAGAGTTATCTAACTAAATTGTTAGATATACTAAGATAATCTTCTACCTCTTCTAAAGATGTAGAAAGATCTTTCCTACTACCTACTAGGAGCTCTTTTCTGCTGGGTATGCAAAAAAGAGATTATAACTCTAATTAAGAAGAAAACCTAGGTAGAAATTAACAGATTAAGCTCTACAGCAAAACCTCTGCTGCTTAAATAGGTGTTTACCTATAAGTTTAACTAAAATAGCTACTTTCTTAAGTATAAAGCTTAAATATACGTTAGAGGAGACCTCTAGGCTAAGGATTTAATTATCTCTACTTACGCTATAACACTTACTTCTTAATCTTTCTGCACTATAGTAGCTATAGCAGCCTAATTTAACCTAGAACTCTAGTAGTATAATATTACAGGCGCCTTTCTTAATGTAAGCTGCTAGGACTAACCCTAAGTGCTCTGTAAGCTACCTAATAGTTTCTAAAAACTAGAGAGAGTAGTACTACTACTATAAGCTCTTTATAGGCTATAGGACTTTTGTTGTAGTAAAGGTTGCATATTACATAAGTGCTAGATTAGAACACATAGCTTATTACAGATTATTACAGAACCTAATCCTAGAGTATAATATCCCTCTTTAGAACACTTAGAGATTAATCCTAATACTACAGGTATATAGATGTAATCCTTTACTATAATAATAATACAAGGAACTTAATTACTTCTTTTACTTATTAATTACTCTTTCTAGTTCTCTTAGCTCTAATAGTTATAAGCCTAGTTGTATAAAGACTACATAGTAGATTTTCCCTGCGTACTTTGTATAGCTAAGAAGCTAGTTAAGATTAATTATATACTTTTAAACACCTAATCCTCTCTTAATTCTAACTATAGA
>SATZ01000288.1:0-47236 GCA_004335205.1 Ascochyta viciae-villosae
ATACTTATCACTATTAAAAACAATACATAACTTTTTCCATATCTCTCTCTCTCTCTCTCTCTCTTTCTCTTTCTCTTTCTTTCTCTCTCTTTACTATGTAAACTACTACTTTGTTATAAACAGTAGACTACTCTAATTAGATATGTAAAGTAATGTATATTGTAGTTTCTTTTTATTAGGACATAGCTCTGCCTACTATACTTAGTATCTAAAAGGTACGTATAATTACTTTAATAAGTAATCTGTAGCTAGAATAGTACTTATTATTAGCTAGGCAGCCTAGGCCTAACACTTTCTCTTTTTTACTATAATAAGCCTATAAACACTTTATACTACTTTATAATTTTTTTTACTAGTTCTTATTTTAAACTAGTAGGTAGGTTAAAAAGAATAGTTGTGTTGTGTTATGTTAGAAATACGTGTAATGCTTTATTAGAATAGTAAATAGCGTGTAGTTATATTATGTTAGGAATGTTAACGTAATGCTGTATTACAATAGTAGATTATATATAGAGTTAGTGCGAAGAAGAGATATACTTAACACTAGAAATAGAAGAAAGTGTTACTTAATTCTTAGTATAGATTATCTACTTTCGCTTATAGTTGTTTAATAGTAGAAGTAGAAGTAGAAATAGAATAACTGCTAGCTACTTGTATTAGAAAAACACACGTAATACTCTAGTAAGATAGTAGATTATATGCAGATAGAGTAGATACTAAGAAAGTCTATACTAAATACTAGAGATAGAAGAAAGTATTACTTAATTATTAGTATAGTTTATTTGCTATTAGATTATAGTTTATAATAGTAGAAGTAGAAGTAGAAGTAGGAATAGAATAACTACTAGCTACTTGTATTAGAAAAACACACGTAATACTCTAGTAAAATAGTAGGTTATACATAGACAGAGTAAGTACTAAGAAAGTCTATACTAAATACTAGAAATAGAAGAAAGTATTACTTAATTCTTAGCGTAGATTGTTTGCTATTAGCTTATAGTTTATAATAGTAGGAGTAGAAGTAGGAATAGAATAACTGCTAGCTAGTTATATTAGGAAAATACATAGAATATCCTATTAGAATAGTAGATTATACATAGACAGAGTAAGTACTAAGAAAGTCTATACTAAATACTAGAAATAGAAGAAAGTGTTACTTAATTCTTAGTATAGATTGTCTGCTTTAGATTATAGTTTGTAATAGTAAAAGTAGAAGTAGGAATAAAATAACTACTAGCTACTTATATTAGAAAAACACATATAATAATTTATTAGAATAGTAGGTTATATATAGACAGAGTTAGTACAAAGAGAAGGTATACTAAACACTAGAAATAGAAGATAGTGTTGCTTAATTTTAGTGTAGATTGTTTGCTTTAGATTATAGTTTGTAATAGTAGAAGTAGAAGTAGGAATAGAATAACTACTAGCTACTTATATTAGAAAAATACATATAATAATTTATTAGAATAGTAGATTATACGTAGACAGAGTTAGTACAAAGAGAAGGTACACTAAATACTAGAAATAGAAGAAAGTACTACTTAATTTTAGCGTAGATTGTTTGCTTTAGATTATAGTTTGTAATAGTAGAAGTAGAAGTAGAAACAGAAACAAAACAACTACCAGCTACTTAACTTAGAAACCCCGTAGCGTTATACGGCATCACAGATAATGAAATCGCAGGTTTCCAAGAGCCCGGGTCAACCATTGCTTAAGCTGCGTTTCCTCGTGAGAATAACGTTCGCGGCAGTGACGTGACATTATTCTTGCCTACCCGTGAAGCCACCGAGAGGGACAACACAACCATTCACGCACCAGCAGCTAATCGAATCTTCACCCCGCCTTCCACCCCGCTAAAGTAACATTTAATCCGCCCGCACTTGGTTCTTGGCTATAACGATACCCACATCTCACCACCTCGACGCACCCTCACAGCCGCGTCGAAAAGCGCGTTACAGCATAGCATGACTACAGTACACCCAGCGATCATCGTACTGTTAGTCGTCGGCGCGTTATTTGAGTGGTGGATTATTTTCGCATTGGTGTATGCGGTGCTGAAGCGGGGTGGTGGGCGAGCGTACTGGGATAACGTTAGGGATGCGCTGAAGCTGAGGGTTTGATGGTGTTGGGTGGGTGAGGGGAGGTTGAATCAGTGGTAACATGTGGAGGGGGTATTCTGATGAGTTTTTTTTTTCTGGATGGTCTGATTTTACTGTTGGCGTTCGTGGCTTTGAATACTGATCACGAAGTTGATGAAATGGAGATGGTGTCTTCGTTCCGTGCCCCTGCCAGTGTTGGATTGGCTGTAGGTCTCAGCGCTTGTACTTCGCCATCAGGTTTGTCTGTCCTTTAAGCAACTCCTCCAGTTTCTCCTCTGCCTTTTTTCGCAACTCTTGTTCCTCGCCAAGGGATAATTCTGCTTGGTTGACTTGCACTCTCAGCTCTTCGCTGAGCTTCTTGTATTTTCTCTCTGAGTCCAGCAGACATTTGATCTCGGAGTTTTGCCTTGCAAAGCGTCGATTGGATTGTGCATGGCTTGCAACCTGTTCCCTCAATTCTAGCAGCTCTGAATGCATTGCTGCGATGTCGTCTGTGTTTTCCGCATTACGGCGTTCGATCCTCGCCATTGCATCGTCTCGAAGGCCTGTTTGTGAAGCAGATACGGGAGTGTGCTCTGTTGCTGGGGTGGCAGGAGGCACGCTTCGAGACACGGCAGTGTCCGAATTTGCTTTGGGATCAATGAGGTTGACACTCTGCTGGAGTGAGGTGGACGGTTCATCCAAAAGAGCTGTCGTGCTTTCTCGGTCGTGTTCTTGCAAATTGCTGACTTTAGCAGGCCGTGGCAGATGGCGTTTGGGATACTTTCGCTTTCTGAGACCTGATATGGAGAGTAAGTTCAGTGAACGAAATTGAGATAAGTTTTTGTAACTCACTAATGAGCCCACCTTCAGTTTCGCTCTGTGAAGAGCTTTCATCCTCTGTTGAACTGCCGCCTGTTGAGGGTTTTGTAAGAGCCTGGTCCCTGGAGCTAGCTCGAGTCCTCTTGCAGGTGACTGCATTGGCTGAAACCCGTGACAAACTCCGTTTGAAGTCTTCGAGAAAACCATCGTAGGCTTCAATAGCTTGAATGTATCCTGCATCCAAGAAGAGATAGCATATGCATGCCCGAAAATTTTCCGTAGCGAATCCATCTCCAGGCAGATGTCCCAGCCAAGAAAGTGCAGGATCGAAGGTGATGGTGCGGACAGGTCGAGAATTTCGTACATTATAGATGCTATTCAAGAGATACTCCACGTCATTAGCCAGCTCGCCCTTGAGCCTAACGTAGACTTCTGTGTCGACGCCGAAAATTTTCATCGTGCCAAGTCGAAGCACCACCTTGCACGACGACTTATTGAACGGAAACGTGTTCAAGAGAGTGGTCTCATGACTGAAGATGCACTTCGTCGAGTCCGGGTAGGCGAAAGAATCATTGGGATACTGCTGACTCAACCAACTCTTGACGTCGGCCAGAGTGACTCCTTGCCGCTGACCGCCGGCAAGCGATGGCTCAGTCACTGGTGGGCGTTCGTCAGCCATTTGAGAGCCAATTCTAGCAAACCGTGTTTGATTGCCGTTGGGAGTTAGATTGCTGATGGAGAGAAGGAGCTTTTTGTAGGACGGCAGCGTATACAGCAGCTATAAAGTGGGGCACCGCGCAAGCCTTCGTATGCTGCGCAGGTGAGAGAAGGCGTTCAGACCTGGGAAACACTAAAATACCTGTCAATAGTTGACTTAATAGCGCGAAGCTGTTTGTGGCGGTAGATGCCTATCTCATGCGCGCGACACAGCCGTCTTTCACCTTCACCTCGACTGCGCCTTTTATTTCGCCGCCTACAAGGTACTTCGGCGGACCTGACACGTAACATCAATCTCTTCTCAACTGTTTGCAGAGATGCAATTTGCTCCCGCAACAAGCAGCATCGGCAATCTGCGCGACATGTTCTCTCGCAACGACAAAGGGAAGATCCCACCTGATCTCAAGCGCGCGCTCTCGCTCCTCGATCTCCCCAACCTCGCCAGCCTGGAAGAGCGCTTCCTTTCCGCAACCGCGTTCCTCGAACCATGGGCGGTGTTCCGCGATGCGTTTCTTCTCTTCGACAACACGCACAACATTGAGCCGAGCAACATCACGCGGCTCGATATCTTGTGGTTCTACACCCAATTCGATGAGGGTGTCCGCCGCCACGATCCGCGAATCGCGAAGGTGGGCTCACACTTCGAGATTGATAAGAGCAACTGGAGTGCTGCAGATTTCGAGAAGCATCTGCATGCTTGGCTGTTGCAAACCTTTTGTGTAGGTAAAGCGTACAGTCCGTTTGGTTTCCGGTACTTCGAGCTCAAGAACATCTGTACTGCCTGGGAGGAAGTTCTTGTGCCCATCATCAAAGCTGTGCGCGCCTCGTACAGTGTCAAAGGGAGGAGACATTACGGTCGTCTGGCGCTGTTCATTGAGGACAGGTGCCCTAGTCGTCTTGCTTTCCCGGAAGGCAACGTCACCATGCCGGACGGTGTTATGACTTCACCAACACCATTCCGCATGGTGTCCAGACCATCGCATCTCCGCGGCGCCAGCCAGACTGTGCTGATAAAGAAGAACTACGATGAGACCGAGAAGGAGCTGCGCAACGTTTATCCGCAATACGGCGGCTTGGTCGAGCGCCCGAGGTTCAAGCAGAAGATGGACGAGTGGCTGGAGGAGCAGCGGGTTCGTGCAGCGCATCGCAAAACGATTGTGAAGCCAGAGACAGTGCGATATATCGCCAGCCGCCATCCTCAAGTCGTGGAGCAGAATGAAGACGATGCCCGAAAAATTTCGCCCGAGAAGAGCGGTCGTGACCGCAGCCCGATCAAGCGATATTCTGATAGCATACGCCGGTCATTGTCAGTGAACGTCGCCAACGGTCGCATCGGCAGGGCTGTACCTCTATCTCCTCTCGAGCCTACACGTCCGAAGACACCAGATACTCCAAAGGTCCCGATGATTCCGTACGGCCTATATTCCTACATCCCAAAATTGCCGAAACAAGTAAGTCAGCGCTGAGCATGTTCGTTCCTGATGATGGGTAAACCTGTCTGACCACACTGCATAGGAGCCAAAGAGTCCTCTTCATGGTGTAACGCGACAGATCCACATCCCTGACCACGAGCTCGATGAGTCGAGCCATTCACCACGTTCGGACATGGGGACTCTGCGGAAGACGCCAACCAAAGATGTCGCATGGCCGTTGCCCGCGCAGCACCTCCCACAGGCAGAATTGCCCCAGCAGAGAGGGTCCGACCAGAGTGTATACAGGTCGATCCGCAACTCGAACCCATTCAATGAGGCTACGCTTGAGGACCGCATGAATGTAGCTCATCGTCGAAGTGTAGACTCAGACAGCTCCGTGTATTCTCCTATGGGTGCATTGAGTGCGATTCCACGTCCGCTCAGCAACAACCGTCGCCAGTATGACGAACCGTTCACGCATGAACTGCTGCAGACGAAGAAGTCGTACTCAGACGTTCGTCGTCCTAGTTATGAAGGCAATGACTATCAGGAGGAGATCAGCTTGACCAACCTCCACTCTAGGAAGATCCGCGCCGGTGACCAATCCTCAAGCAGTGACAAGGTACCGCCAAAGCCACGCAGTCGTCTGCCCGCTCCTATCAAAGTTCCGCCTCCGTACATCGGTCAGCTGCGCGTCGCTTCGAACGATACGTACCGCAACGAGTCTCCCCCGAAACCGCAGGCAGTTCCGTGGCCGGGCGAGTCTCCCCCGAAACCGCAGGCAGTTCCGTGGCCGGGCGACTCTCCCCCTAAGCCGATGGCGTGGCCAGGCTTCGAAGACTCTCCACCACGCCTTCCAAAAGCTGCGTCTGCAATTGCACCACCAATTCCAGCTAAAAGCCCTGAGCGTTGGGCGTCGAAGAGGGGTCAGCGATCTGAGCAGATCCTACGCGAAGAGGCCAGCTCGCACGCGATGACGCGCATCGTCTCAAGGGAGAATATTCGCGCTGCTCTTGGTGGTTTGTCTCGAGAAAGTTCGATGGAGGACTTGAGAGCACAGGCGGCTATTCGTGCGAAGAAAGGACCGTCACGCGTTGCGAGTCCACCCAGGCTCGAGACATACAACACTCACATGTTTCCGAGAAAGGATGCACGTCACAACGGGGGGGTTGGCAGATAGGTGAAGACTCCGATGTCATGCTGTGCTTGAGTGAAGTCCCGACGGCATCTTGGAGTTGTGAAAAGGAACAAATGGCGATGTAGGAGTTGCAATAGCAGGGAATCTGTTAGAATTTGCGATCATGGAACACTAGAGTTGGAGAGGCGATGCATGATACCTGCGAGGAGTGATGATGGTGTTGATGGGTGGAAGAGCGACAAGCGTGACGCGTTTTAGCGTAGCCCACTTGGGGGTTAGCGCAGTTTTAAAGTGTGAAACGTTGTCTTCTTCCAATTCATCACCGTTCAGCATATGAAACACTTCTTTCTAGCCAGTACTGCTTTTCCAGTACATGAAATCTGCATGCAGGCTATTCAAGCATACCCAAAAGCGCTTCCCAAGGCCTCAATTCGAGCTGCCCACTCTTTGCCTTGCTGTCAATCTCACGTTCATCGTAATTACCAGCAACCCACTTCTTAACCTTCAGATCACCCAACTTATCCCAAGTAAGCTGTTCGCCACTGAGATTGAGTACTGTGACGAATGCGTTCTTCTCACTCCATCGTCTGTAGGCAACGACCTTCTCATCCTCTGGGTCCAGCATTTCAAAATCGCCATACACAAAGACGTCTTTGTTCTCCTTGCGGCACTCCAGACCACGCTTCCAGAAAGCGTGGACAGAAAGTGTACCTGGAGACGGTTTTGGATTGTCAAGCTGGGCCTTAGCATTGACTGTCTTGTAGTCATCGTTGACGCGCATCCAGGGCTTAGCGTCCGCGGATGTGAAGCCTCCGTGAGCTTCGCCTGTCCATTGAACGGGCGTACGAGCGTTATCGCGGGATTTCTTTTGCATGATCTTGCGCGCTAAAGCCTGCTTTTTCTCGTCTCCAGGATACATTTCTGCATATCTAGATAGGGTTAGTATCAAAATTGATTAGGATTGTGGTAAACTTACTTTTTGAAGAAGTTGATGCTCTCAATGTCTTTGTATTCTGATGGCTCCCAACTCGGTGGTACGTTTCGCATACCAATCTCCTCGCCTTGGTACACGAACACAGTACCAGCAAGTGTAGTCTCCATCAAGCAGAGTAGCTTAGCGCCGTACTCGCGGAATTCATCGCTGTCGTCTGTGTACCTGCTGACGCTACGAGGCTGGTCATGGTTCTCGACGAAAACCGAATTCCAACCGTCCCGTTCGAGCATGAGGCGTTGCAGACGGTTGATAATCTTCTTGAAATCACGGACGTCCCAGGAATGAAGTGTGTACTTGAAGTCGCCAGGTATGTTGTCGATGTCTACGAGGTCGAAGGCGAATATCATATTGAGTTCCTCGTTCTGAGCTCCGACGACCTGAATGATCTCGTTCTCGTCACGGACAAACGGCATCTCGCCGACTGTAAAAGTGTCGTACTTGGAAAGGACCTTGCGGTTGATATCTTTGAGAAACTCATGCAATCGAGGTCCGTTTGCGTAAAGCTTGTGACCAGGCTGGTACTTGTTTTCTTTCACTGCAATTTCAGCGTCATCAAAAGACTGCACTTTCGAGATCAAGTTGATCACGTCCATACGGAACCCAGAAACACCTCGGTCGAGCCAGAAACGCAGCACATCATGCACAGCTTCTCGTACTGCAGGGTTTTCCCAGTTTAGGTCTGGCTGCTCGGGCGTGAAGAGCGAAAGGTAGTATTCCTCGGTCTTCTCGTCCCAGGTCCACGCAGAGTTGGCTTCACCCAGAATCTGAGCCCAGTTGTTTGGCGGCTGACGGTTTCCATCTGCATCATACTTTGCTGGCTTCCAAATGTACCAGTCTCGCTTCGACGACTCCTTAGAAGATCGCGAATCGAGAAACCAGGCATGCTCTTCGGATGTATGGTTGACAACCAGATCCATGACTAGTTTCATGTTACGCTTCTTAACCTCTTTGATGAGGTTATCCACATCTTGCAACGTTCCATAGCTTGGATCAATGTCTTCGTAGTCGGCGATATCGTAACCCATATCAGCCTGGGGACTTTTGTAGATTGGCGACACCCAGACAATGTCCACTCCCAGATCATTCAGGTAATCAAGCTTCTCTGTAATTCCGGGCACATCGCCCCAGCCATCACCGTTGGTATCTTTGAAGGAAGCAGGGTAGACCTTGAGGTTTGTAAGATTCTGGCTGTTCTGCGTGACGTTTCAACCTACCTGGTAGACCACCGCCTCTTTCCACCACCGGTGCTTGTCGGTACCGACATAGAGGTCTTTTTTTGTTCGCTGAGAGGTCGACATGCTGGTGTACCTAATTGAGCAATGCGAGGTGGATTCTATTAAGTAGCCGTTCAATTGGATGTCACGTCATCACTCTGTGGAGCGCTCCACAAAACCCCAGCACACAGCGTGTCTCGGCGACGCCCCGAAGCACCGCGCGCCAGCCGACGTTAGACTCTCTTCCCAATCACACCTCGTCCGGCGGCATCTCGATAAAGCCGTCAACATCGAATCAACGGTACAAAAGCAGTTGCGCCAAGTTTTGTTGAGTTCGCGCGTGAACCCGGGAATGGTACGGCAGGAGCGCAGACACGCCAAGCAAGCGTCATCGGTCACGCGCCCAGCTACTGCAAGCGCTCACTGCAGGTCTCGTTGTGTGTACATAACACGAAGAGGTCGCATTTTCTCGCTCTTTGGGCATGCAGCGTTACCCACCTTTATATGACCTGCAGCTTCCATTGAACTTGGTATTGAGAATCTCCCCGCCAGTACTACCGAAAATCGATCCGAACTATGACGTACGACTCCGACGTGGAGGACGGAGGTGCTGCAGACGAACGCTCCCCAATGCTACGGAGCTCCTCTGAGGCTGCGAAACCGAGAGGCGACTCCTCGACTATCTGGAAGGTCTTGCATTTCTTCGGTGGTGGTATATACGCACCTGATGCTGCGACATATGACCCAATCGAAATACTTCTCAATACCGAAGATGCAAAAGAGAAGGACGAGCTAACAGTGAGATGGAGGGACAACAAACTCAGCGAGCTTAGTTTTATTGGTGTTGTCGCTGCGCTCCTGGCAGGCGTACTTACATCGACTGGCAGTTGGCCTCAAGTCCTGCCAAGCGGACGTGAATCGCCTTGGCCTATCAGAACAGCGTGGTACTGCGGTATTATACTATCGCTATTCAGCATCTTGACAGCGGCCGATCAGACTGTGCGTCTCCATCGCCTGTCTGCCCACCGCGACGGTTTGGACGGCATCCGGCGACTGCTGGCCAAGACAAACGGTGAACGGAAGCATTCAAAGAAGACTGGCCGTCGAGCACCCAGTCTGCTCCAAGTCTTCACCTGGCAGATGCCAGTGATGTTTCTGACAACAGCGACGATTAGCATGATCGTTGGTATGTTCCTTCACGTGTGGTCTGCTACGAGGCATCTCGATACAGCAGAGTGGTGGGATGACAACTCCAAGGTACGATTATCAACACTCTATAACCTTTGAGAAAACATACTGAGAATAGACCCTAGGTTGCGCTCACTTTTACTGTCGTGGCTCTCATCTCTGTCGTATTGTTTTTCGCAGGTCAGGTCTCTTTGTATACCCCGCAACAGCGCAGGGAATAAGAAACCGAGCTACGAAAATGTGAAGAAATCATCTGCACCACCTGGCAGTGCTATGTAATGCGCTACATATGTTCGAAACGATCAAGGTATATCATACGTCAATCACATCTAATTGATACGCCATGACCCCGTTCTTGCTTGTTCACGGAAGACGCGAATCTTTAAACCGACAGCGCTGAGCTGAGCTTCTTGATATATGCAATTGTACAGGAGATTGGTTGCGACTGATACGGCGATGCGTTTTGCAGTTGGCACGTTATCCATAGCTAAGTGAAACCCTACATTCAGTCCAAAATCAGACTAACGGGGAAAGCGGGTTTCTGCTCCTACTCACCTTCACTTCTACAACCTTGCTTTCGTTTCTTCTTCCGCTGTAATCTAGCTCTGCGACACAACCAACGCACAACGTATCTCACAGCCTGACAAAAACACACTACTGTGCTCGTAACAGCACCAACTCGGGTCTGCCATCGCATTGGCAAGCTTGCAGTTCAACATGGACACCAGCGCGCACAATACGTCACTGCCTCACCAGTCACCACTCCTGGAACACAATATCGATCAAAACAAGTCCGCAGATTGCGCTCTTGCAGAAAACTCGAACGAGAACACAAATACCGCACTCGAAGTCATTGAGTTTGCCCGCCTCAACGAACGCACAGGCTCAGCAGATCTGACAGCTCCTCTACTATCATCCCTTGAGTGTTGCCTTACGCAATACGATATCGTCATACGCATCACACGGAACATCACATCTGTCGATCTCTTGAAGCTTTCCTCAGCCTCAAAAAGCACACGGGCGTCAATCAAAGGCCGGCAGGATACTTGGAACAACCTCAATGGTATGACGATTTGCGATGGATATGGCGTCGACCATCGAGTCCAGTTGCACAAACAGTACTGGGATCCCACTCTGCTCGACTTCGACGCTATCGAGGATTCCTGCGCCGCACGTCAGGGTGTTGACGTCGAGTCGCACCCTTGCACTTCATGCCAGCGCGTTGTCTGTAATGAATGCCGCATACACGTTATGTATCGAGTCCTACTCAAAGACGAACACGGGTCCCCTGGTTCAAGATACAAAGCAAGCCCCTTCCTCGATTGTAGATGCTGGGATGTTGTTGCCGATCAACACCCCATTACCCATGATCAAGGTGTTTTGCAAGATGCTGATGACATGCATGATTCTGAGATCCACAAGAACATCTACATGGACTTGGGTGACGGGTTCAACTTTGACATTGGTGAAGTGCTGGTCGTTATAACGATAGGCCGTATTCGATTGGTTTGCAGAGCATGTCTTCAGTCATCAGACAACGGTCTCAAGGTCGTCCCAGCTTTTCCAGGTGAAAAACGACCTATGGGTTCTTTCTATTGTGCTTGCACACTGGGTTCACGCTACCTGGACCGCTGGTTGTGCATCTCCTGTTTTCAAGCGGATGTTGAGACGGAGGCAGAGAACAGCGTTCTGGAAGAAGGCTTTGTTAGTTACTGCTGCGACGACGTCACACCATGTGGGTTTCTTGGGCGAGATCTACGCTTGGCAGGAGGAAAGGTGATCTGCAGGTGGTGTACTGGAGAGATTCTGGAGAAGGAGCTGCGAGACTGAGCAAACGTGACTCTGTGCACGCTCAAGCAGTAGCAGATATCAAAATGCGCCAGAGGAAACGATTGACATGGCCTGATTGCAAAATCCTAGGTAATTTGTAGGCCAAACACAACCACAAATGACATACGAACTTCAACAATCATCAAAGACCAGTTCAATAGCTCATACTAAGATGAAAAATGCACAAAGAAATGAGCAGCCAACGAATTCAAACAGATGGTAAAGCCTGCCTTTACCTTCACTCGCCAAGACTTGAACAGGAGGCCGCAATTCACTCACCCGCTCTGATGGCGTCGCTCCTAACCAGGACTAAGGACTCCTGGACATCGAACCAGGTCTGGAAAAAGACAGCCCCCCCCACCATGCGAGTCGCGCATCAAATGTATCCGTCACTCATGTTTTGCTCCAGGTTGTGGACCGGGCAAGACGCAAGCGCTAATAGCGTCAGGCAAGCCACCTCGATCTGCTGAGTACTGCGAACGTCCTTGTAGTTTGCGGTTACTCAACAACCGGATGTGTATCATGTGCCAGGTTGTTGAGGTAAGGACGGAGAAGAGGAGGCGCCTTGGTCAGGATGCCGTGAATCGGGCTGGTTGGCAGAGTTACTACATGGAGCACAAGGATTAAGGCTTTTATTCAATCAGTCGTATACTTGGTGTGCGCGTGAGTTCATAGGTGGATAAGCTTAGCAACACGTCTAGATTTTGATAGTCGAAGAGTTGTGCAGCGCGATATCAGATTCGGATTTAAGGGCGGAAGAAAGACTGGAAATAGTCTAATCTGGTTGAAGCAAGGGTTGAGTAGCAGGAAATGGAGTTCGAAGCAAATTAAATTGGAAATGTTGCCACAACTAACCACTTCGGTATGATACAATAAAAGTACATAGTGGTACATATGGGTACAGGAACAGAGCTGAGAAGGGTCTAAAAAACAATCCGGGGTATCGACGCCTATATACGCCATCGCCAATTACTGTCGTAGCATGCTTGATGCTGTTCGTAGGCCAAAGCCTGCCCGTTCTTCTTCGATTTCCATTAATCTTGCGATACGTTCCGCTTCACGACACGCTTGACGTGATCATAGATGTGCGTGCTCGTGCGCATCTCTGCCCTCGGTGATCTCACCCCAACACCACATACAAACAGCCTTCTTTGCGCTGCGCCCACACCGACACATGCATTTGTCTGACTTCGGCGCCTGGCTCGCGATACTACTCATGGCTGACTCTTCATTCTCATAGCACTTCAAACACTGCCAGCGATCCAGAATACGGCTTCGTAGTGAACAGTGACACTCTTTCAGACCCTGTGCATTTTCGTCGATCCTTTCGCTGAGCCAAGGCAGCTTCGGTAGCTCAGGAACAATGGCTTTATGCCCCTTTGGCGCTCTCATGTAACAGGAGTCACAGAGCAGCAGTTTCCGCTCTCCGACCGTCTTGCAGAGCGACTTGAGTACGGGAGACGGGAAGCCGAACTGGCTCGAGGCAGACCATGAGCGCAGCGAGACCACTCCGAGATCTATGTCCAACACATCGCTGATCTTCTCTGGTGTAGCCGCCTGATCAGAATCCAGAGGCATGTCGAGAAAACCCTGGTCGTGGTAGGGACCTGCTGTGCTATCGGTTGCTGGATTTCGCCAGGCAGGCATGTCATCTGATTCCCGAGGGAGGTGGTGTGGGCTGAGAATAGCGACTTCGAAAGGGTCCAGCAACACAAAGCCGGAGAAATTTGGGAGGTCGTCAGGATCACTTGGTGCCTCATAGATGGACTGATAGACGCAGTGGATGCGACATTCGTCGCAGGTGGTGACTTTACAGCTGATGCATGGTCGTGACTCGACATTTGGGCGGCGAGAGGTGGTACTGCATTGTGTAAACTCTGTGCATTCGTAGGCATAGAAGAAGGTGGACTTTGAATGGCGGCGGGTCCGGATAGCGATGCCGCTACCGCTGCAGCGCAGTTTACTCAACAGGTTGTTGACGCTTCCAGGACGAGGAAACATGGCGTTGTATGCTGCTTTGCAGGATAATGCAAGAGAGAGGAGGTCGCTGGGAAACAAGCAGGATGTGATGGTCTCCAGAAGGCCGTATTGGCGAAGTACTCGCGTGAGAAGGCATGTCGGCGACTCTTTCTTAGATATCGACCTTGTTGTTGTTGCCTTTGGTGTCGCTGGCTTCGGCGCTCCTACCCTCGCCACTTTCTTCTGTACATATGCGACAGCAGACTCGTCAATCGAGCGCTTGCGCTTCATCGACCGAGCTTCAGCTCCCATGGCTCACGACTCGACCTTGAAAAACACAGTAGAGTTTGTAGGTACTGGATGAAGAAAGGCACCGTTTAGCAGTCGTTCACAGTGGTCAAAACTCGCGCCAGGCAGTACATGGTAAAGGGCTACATTGTCCAGTGGGGTGAAGGGTTTTCTTGGTCATCTTCACTGTCACCTCGGATTGCATAGATTTCGGTGACGCGTGAATTTCGCGCATGGCAAGATTGGCGTGGGTATCATCAAACCAGATGAAGGGGGCCGCAATGTAAGCTGGAAGAAGGAAATAGCACATTTGCAACGTACATGGTAGTGAAGACCGAGTTAATATAGCCTCAAAGCGCCTCCTATAACGCTTGGCATGTCCTGCACTGGAGATCTGGATCCATTTTGTATGTTTTGTATGTCCGGTAGGGCTGAGATAGGACTCAGAAAACTTTTTCGCAGAAGATGGAAGGCGCGCAGCTCGAGCAACGAACGCGCAGAGATTAAGACAAGTAAAAGTCCGCTATGGTACACAACACCCACAAAATCGAGACGGAGCTATGAAGCTTCGAAGCTATGAAGATGCATAGCGGAGCTTGCGCGCAACTTTTGGAGTCGTTGCTTGTCACGAGCAGCACCGAAAATTATCCCGGGATGTTGCGGAGCGACCTCCGTAACGGCCCGCTGGCACGCCTCGGCTGCTCCTGCTCTCTTCCGCTCGCCCTACACCTTACCCACTAACATCGTCGCTGTTTGCATCGACTACACATTAGTTGAGAATTGCTGGTCTGATGAGAACTCATCAACGACAATGCGTTCTATCACGCGGAGAGTCGGCTTCCTGATGTTCTTTCGTACTCCAGACGCAACATTCATAACATGGTTAACACCATCGTCCTTCAGCATGACCACCACGTCCTGTAGACCTATGACGATTGATCTGAGAGAGTACGGCCGCTACAGCTCTCGATTGCACGCGCTCCATCATCTTCAACCTTATCGTGAAGACGAAAACTGCTTGATAGAACTGTAATTTACAGCATCTTTGCCAAAGAGTATAGGGTGTAGGTTGTGACGTATCAATGCGAGGTACGATGCGATCAATTGGTCAGCCGTTTATTTCCACGACAAATTCATAACAAACAAGACGGACTGCTTGGTGCTTCCCTCGAGCAAGGGCCTTGTTGAGATACCCTCAAGCCTCGAACTGCTGTGGGCTGCACTGTGTGATCATCCTTGCCGATGTCTGAGTTGTTAGTGTAAGAGGGGTGCTGTGCATTGAATAGACTGTGGAAATTGTCAGACAAAAAAGCTGAAGTGAGTGGTTTTGTTATATTTGTAGGCGGTCCTTCCTCTTGCAGCTCAACGCTACGTGCATAGCAGCTGCGCGACGCCTTAACAACAATGTAGACACGCTCACCACAACTAACTTTACGTCAGACTGACTCAAGAGAACACCGTCCGTTCTCTTGGTTTCGAGAGTGCTTTACGTTGGGATGGACACAATACATATCCACGCACGCCAACAAGCTACAGACCTTTGAATCTCTGCAGTAGGTGCACAGCAGGGCACAGGTAAAACTGGAGTCGTGTCGTCTCTTCTCAATGTCTTTAAGCCCTTCTAGATGTGTTCTGATTTGTTTTCTCACATGATTGTCAAGGGCTTACTCTTTTTCGCGGCATCCCACCACCTCACCGCACCGAGCTCGAAGCCCAGGACAGAAGCTGTGCCATGCTACTGTTCCAGTCGAGCATCTCAACACCAAGGCTCCTCAAGCTGGGTATCTGCTTGGAAGTTGGCAAGTCTCACAGCTGAGCAAGACAAGCCATGCCAAGCTGATGGCGCAATACCGGCCGTTATCGCGCCCGACTTCGGAGTTGCAATACTTATACCCCGATAGCCCCGGATGGCAATGTGAGATGATCACGATACAAGGAGCACTGCCACCGGAAACTCGAGGGAAATGTGGTGATACCCGCTGACTGCTAGCTAGCAACATGCACAGCTGGACCAGAACAAGCCAGGGACAAATAAAGTCGCCACCAGATGCATAGACAAGCGAAGCGTAGAGAAGATGAGAAGGAAGAAAGACAGTAACAGAAGGAGATGACGAGAAGGGCCATGGAGACGATCTTACAGATGCAAACATGAATGACCGGGCCAAGAATGATGCCTTTCGCGACGATACTATGCGGTTTAACTTTACTTTGCCAGATGATGGTGACTGGAAGGTCAAAAGCTTGGTTCCTGGGAGAGAAAACACCTCGACTGTGTTCAAGAGCAGTGGAAAGTGCAGCGAGAAGGAATCTGCTGGGACCACAGAAGTCTTTCAGCCGCTTGGACTCGGATACAGGCACTGCGTCCTACCATTCTGGGTACTAAGATGCACCATACACATGGTAATATACAAGCCTCATGTGTTGGTGGAATCACGCGACAGGCGAGTCCTCACGCCGCTGATGGCGGGCCTGGAGATGTTGCTGGATTTCCTTCCCAATTCGAATTCGGTCCCCGCATGATGGATAAGAAGAGCGGCCCACCCTTATCGCAAGCGTCAGCGCAATAGAGGGGTTTCCTAATCTGATTTAGATATAAGATATAAAGATTTAGCTAAACTAAAAGCTATTAGGAGCTATTAGATAGTGCTTCTTGTTTCTAGAAGTATCTATACAACGTTGTTGTTATGCTAAAGTACTAAGTAATTAATTTTAATTTACTTAAAATTACAGCTAAATACTCCTATTAAGCGTCTCTACCTACACTACTTATACCTAATACTAAAGTAGGTATCTTATTACTTAAGATTTTAAATTGCGAGCAAGATAGTGTAGTACTTCTAATATAAAATTAAATTAGTATAAGATATAAAGCTAGGCTTAGCGCATTTGATCTAGACTATTAGTTACTCTACTAGGTTAGTAGTAATAAAAACGTTTGCTCCTTGTTAAAAGTTGGCTAAAACATTAGATCGCGCACTTCAAATTGAACTGGGAAACCCCCCTAATGCACGATTGCATCGACCCTCTAAATCGACGGCCAGGTCCCCGGCACTACCTATACCACGATGGCGAGCACGGGAGAACGATGCCGCCTTGCAGTCAATTTTGACCGACATGGTCGCGAGCGACGATGGAATCGACAACCTCTCAGCGAGGTGTGAGCGATTTCTGTGCCTCCTGCCGAGGCAAACCTTTGCCCAGCCTCCTTGTTTCTATAGCGATGCATCAGGCGAGCAACAACCTCGCAAAGTCGCAGAAGAAGTATCGATTTGTAAGAACCAACACTCACTACATCGAGGCGACTTTGCGCGCCATCAGGCACGCGAGTCGCTGACTTGGTACCTGCCTATCTGGAGATAGTCGTTCCGCACGCCACCAGTTTTTCTCCAGGCGGCCTGTCTTGGCGATAGACGCCACCAATCTGGGCGTGAGCGGCTGGTAAGGCACGTGACGTTGCACCCGCCAAGCCGTCTAAAATGGTGGGTCAGCGATTGCGGACGCGATGGAGCAAATGGCGATAGGCGGCTGGAAAATACGCTTTTTGGCGGCCCACCTGCACCGAGCTTGTTTGTGAGTCCGTTGAAGTAAGCTCTTTCAGGAAGGAGACATCGTGAACTTGCTCAGTCGTTGGTCAAACCGATCAAGGGTTCGGGATAGGACTCGCTCGGATGATGCCATCGATGGCACAACAGGAAACGGCCGTGTTGTGGTCGGCCAGGTACGACACAGACCCCGCGGGCGACATGTGGTACCTGGTAGCCACCCCAGCATCGAGGGAACTACAAATAAGCTCGCTGCCGTTCCCGGAGCTTCTATTGGTATCGACCCTCATCAATTGAGCTCAGCAGAAGCAGGTCGTCACAATGGCAATGGCACGTTACCTCGGAATTGCATCAGCATTGGCTACCACTAGCCTTGCTCAATTTACCCCAGAGTACGTCGCACGCTCCGAGTTGAACTTGGATTGAGGCTAACAAGCACAACAGGAAGCTCATCAGTGCGCCCCGCCGCGGCGCGCTCAGCCCTAGCGGCGATGGATCTGTCGCTCTGCTGTCCATCTCGCAGTACAACTTCTCCGAGACCGCTGGCCACTCAAGCTGGGGACTTCTTGATCTGAAGTCTGGAGAGTTCAAGGACTCTGGTCTTAACATCAGCGAAGTCAACGAGGCAGCATGGATCCCAGGCACCGACACTGGCATTGTCTACATCAACGGCACCAACGAGGAGATCCCCGGTGGTGTCACCATCTGGATCGGAGACATCAACGACCCCTCCAAGAGCACTCTGGCTGCTTCTCTGGATGCCCCGTACAATGGTCTGAAGATTGCAAAGACTGAATCTGGTGACATTCACTTCCTCGTCAACAGCATGGCCTACCCCAATGGCACCGCTGTCAACCCTAAGACTGAGGTCACCCCTAAGCACACTGGACGTTTCTACAAGGACGTTTATGTTCGTCACTGGGATACCTGGCTCACAAAGAACCGCTACAACGTGTTTGCTGGTGCCCTCTCTGCAAACGCCAGCTACAGCCTTGCCCACCCCGGACTGCGCAACTTGAACCATGCTGTCAACTGGACCACTACCAGGTCTGAGACGCCCGTGCAGCCGTTCGGTGACTCTGGCGATTATGCTATCTCGCCTGATGGCAAGCTCTACGCTTTGCTCAGCAAGGCTCCCCAGCTGAACAAGGCCAACTACACCGCCAGCTACATCTACCTTGGTGAGGTCGCTGGTACCGCTGCCCCAGTTGCTTTGAACGGCCCCGGCTCCGAGGCTGCCGAAGCTGGTCATCAGGGTGCTTCTGGCTTGCCCTCGTTCTCGCCTGACAGCCGCAAGCTCGCCTACGTTCAGCAGGACGAGGACTATTACGAATCTGACAGGTGGCAGTTGTACACTGTCGATGTTGCTCCAGCTAATGGCAGCGTTGCCACCAGCAACTGGAAGGGTCTTTCTGCTGGTTTCGATCGCTGGGTCCAGGGCCCGTTGACCTGGGCGCACGATGGTTCCTCCATCTACGCAACCGCTGAAGACTACGCTCGCGTCAAGATCTTCAACTTCCCCATCACTGCTGATGCCAGCTACATCCCGGAGCCTTTGACCTCTAACACCTCGGTCTCTAGCTTCTCCCTTCTGAAGAACAACGACTTGCTCGTCACCGCTTCGGCCATCTGGACACCTGTCGAGTACTACACCCTGACCAACGGCACCAAGAACACCATCTTCTCTGCTGCCGAAAGCGACGAGCAGTTCGCTGATCTCAGCGCTGACCACGTCTCTGAGATCTTCTTCAATGGCTCCGACCCGAACCTGAAGCAGCAGCTCCATGCCTGGGTCATCAAGCCCAGCAACTTTGTTGAGAACAAGACTTACCCTCTTGCTTTCTACATCCACGGTGGACCTCAGGGATCGTGGGGCAACTCCTGGTCAAACAGGTGGAACCCGGCAGTCTGGGCTGACCAGGGCTACATTGTAGTCGCACCTAACCCGACTGGATCAACTGGTTTCGGCCAGTACCTCACCGACGCCATCCAGGGCCAATGGGGTGGATACCCATACTACGATTTGGTTAACGCCTGGGAGTATATCAACTCTGAAATGACCTCTTTCGTGGACACTGAAAATGGTATCGCTGCTGGCGCCTCTTACGGCGGGTACATGGTGAATTACATCCAAGGTCAGGACCTCGGCAACAAATTCAAGGCCCTCGTTACCCACGACGGTATCTCCCAGACCAAGGCTGCTTGGGGCACTGAGGAGCTCTGGTTCATCCGTCACGACTACGACGGTACCGTCTGGGAGTCTGAAGCGTACGAGAAGTGGAACCCCTTCAACCACATTGCCAACTTCTCCACACCTCACTTCATCGTTCACAACACCCTCGACTACCGTCTTCCCGAGAGCGATGGTCTTGGTCTGTTCAACGTCCTCCAGAATATCGGTGTCCCCTCGCGCTTCCTCAACTTCCCCAACGAGAACCATTGGGTCACCAAGCAGGAGAACAGTTTGTTCTGGCACAAGGAGATCTTCAACTGGATCAACCACTACTCCAAGGGTGTACCTTTGGACGATGAGCCGGCCGGCAACTAAGTGGAGGATGATACGAGATTACGATGCGCCAATCACGCGCTTACGAGATAGCACTTACCTTCACCGTAATGACGTATAATGATAATGAGTTTGTTGATCTAGGATCTGTATCGCGATGCATGTGCTGATGCTGATGCTCACCCGTTGGTCGTTGTGTACCAATCAGAACTTACTCACTCTTGGTAGGCACCGCCAGAGCGGGATTCATCCATCTAATTTAAGCAAGGCTGTCACCACTACTGGTCGTTCACGTACGCCTCCAAGGTTGCAGCCTGTGCCTCTTACGACATCAATAGATAGGAATCACTTCTTGTAAAGCTACCGTTCCAGCCCTTGAGGTACTCTGCTGACAGCTGATCGCGACTGTCTCACTGCATTTGCAGGGCAAGGATCATTCGGCTCCCTTGGCATAACAGATCCTACGACCTGGTGCATGGAAGCAAATTCACGAGTCAGTACTACCAACATCTCCACAGGCACACATCCAGATCACAGCACTTAGCAAACCATGATACGCGGGTCTGCAACGAATGCACAATCTTGGCAAAAAGCTGGGCAAGTTTGGCAGGGCCACGATGACTATCAACGGCCACGCCAGCACGAGTCCATGGTCTGATCATGCACGCGAGCTTCCAGACATGTTCTCGCAGGATTCCATCGATTCTCCAGAAGGGTCATGGTCTGCGATAAGCTGCGAATCCTATGGTCTTCGACAATGCCATCCTTCGCCACATCACAGTCGCCAAGCCTTCCTCCTGCTGCGCAACAAAGAGAGGAATTGAATACGGGCGGGGATCCCTCGACGCTGCTTTGAGTAATGAGCGCTTCGAATAAAGGTTTAGATGTGTCAAGCCAACGGACATCGACGGTTCTATGGCGGTAAGCGCAGGCAATTTGCGCTTCTCATTCCCATCCGTCTTCAAACGGTGCAGCACAACTCCAACCAGGCGACGCGCTGCTTCGGTCGTAGGACCGAAAACGTGAGGAGATAAGCATGGGCTGGGCGGCGCGCTGTGCGTATTGAAAGGACGGCCGTGCGCTAGGCGGCTTTTGGGCGCCGAATCTGCCGCGGGAGCAGACCTGCCTATTGGGGTTTAGTCGTGGGGCCGTTTGTGGTGGGGAGACTTCAGTGGAACGTGAGTGTGCTTGTGGTGCTTCGATGGCGAAGAGGGGCGGGTTTTACCTCTGCCAAGGGGCGGCGCTGGGCGCCCAGTCGGAGCGGCATCCAGGACTCGAGGAGACGGGAATTGCACGCGGGCAAAAGATTGCTGGAACCAACAACGACATGCATGGATTTTGGAAGCGACATCGAACTGTGCATAGCATACCACAATTAATCGAAGGGAAGACTCTCGACAGCCGTGGCCGAGCATGGCCCGACAGCAATATCGATACATAACGCCGCGCTGCTACCTGTTTCTTCGTCACGATAAGCCTGCCTAGCAGTGAATGGCTGGCACCCTGGTGATCGTCCTACCCTGCCAAGGGGCACCAAGCTGAGAAGCAATGTCGCCAACTGGGCCGTAATTCTTTCCTGGCCTTAGCATTTGCTAAGTGGCTGTCGTGCTTGATAACGCTGTTCGCGCGATGTGGTCTTGTCCGCCGCCCATGTTCAACGGCTAGCGTGGTTGTAACGTCGCGTTGGAACTCACCTGCTGGATGCAGATGTGAGGCCAAGACGCGATGTGCCTCGCTGTTGGCCGCGGCGGTAGTGGTGGGCAGCCAGGTATTAAATGGAGCGTGTGCCTCCGCTCGTAGGGTTTCTGGTTCAGCAGCAGCTCGTCCCCTCTTCCAGCTTGCCCCGGCCAATCACTTTCTTCGAGAAAGTCGAAACAGAGTGAACCCTTCAAGTGTTAACGTCAGCACTCGAAGACAGTAATCCGTCATGGCCGCCGCCGCCGGTCCCAACCAGGTCGACATGGCCCTCAGCAACGAGCCCAAGGTTGCTACACCTCTCTACGAGATGAGTGAGAAGCAGGTCCTTGCTGGCGAGAAGCGCCATTCTTCTGCCACCAGCCACAGCATCAACGCCGCTCCTGTCGAGTTCGAGGCTGATCTCGTAGGAGAGACACCCACTGAGGAGGAACTCAGAACGCTGCGTCGTGTCTCTGGCAAGATCCCCTGGCAGATCTTCACCATTGCGTTTGTCGAGCTTTGCGAGCGTTTTGGTTACTACGGATGCCAGGTGTTGTGTACGTGCGGATTCCAACGCTCTCGCCCTCCCTTCACTAATCCAAGTTAGACACCAACTTCGTCCAGCAGGAGCTGCCCGTCATTGACGGTGTAGTCCAGACTACCGGAAAAGATCCGCGCGCTGACGGTCAGCCCGGTGGCCTCGGCATGGGCCAGCGTGCCTCGTTCGGTATCGGTACCTTCAACTCCTTCTGGGCGTACACTACGCCCATCATCGGTGCTATCATTGCCGACGAGTACCTCGGTCGCTTCAATACCATCTTCATCGCCATCGCCTTCTCCATCATCGGTCACATCCTGCTCATCATCTCGGCCATTCCCAGCGTGCTGACTGGTAACGCCGCCATCGCTCCATTCATCCTGGGTGTCATCGTTCTTGGATTCGGAACCGGCGCTTTTAAGGCCAACATCTCGCCTTTGATCGCCGAGCAGTACAAACAGACGAAGCCTCGCGTGATCATCGACCCCAAGACTGGCGAGCGTGTCATTTCCGACCCCAACATCACACTCTCGCGTATCTTCTTGTACTTCTACATGTTCATCAACATCGGTTCTCTCACCGGCCAAATCAGCATGGTTTACGTTGAGAAGTACGTTGGTTTCTGGTGCGCGTGGCTTTTGCCTACCATCATGTTCTGCGGCTGCCCCATTGTTCTCTGGGTCTGCCGAAACAAGTACCACAGGAGCCCCCCTACCGGCTCTGTCCTTATCCGTGCCTTCAAGCTCCTCGGCCTCGCTACCAAGGGCAAATGGTCCATCAACCCCGTCACTACCCGCAGGAACTTCAAGGGCGAGCGTTTCTGGGAGGACGTCAAGCCCAGCCACCTCGGCAGCAACGCGCCCGCTTGGATGCAGTTCGACGATGCGTGGGTTGACCAGGTCGCTCGCGGTCTTCGTGCATGCTCCTGTTTCACTTGGATCCCGCTTTATTGGTTATCTTACAACCAAATGAACAACAACCTCACTTCGCAAGCCGCGACCATGACGCGCAACGGTGTGCCCAACGACATCATCACCAACCTGAACCCCATCTCGCTCGTCATCTTCATCCCCATCGTCGACAACTTCCTCTACCCCGCTCTTCGCAAGGCCGGCATTCGCTTCACGCCCATCAAGCGCATCGCGTTCGGTTTCATGCTCGCCTCGCTCGCCATGGTCAGCGCCACCGTCATCCAGTACTACATCTACCAGACCGGTCCTTGCGGTAACGAGATGAACTCGTGCGACGACCCAGCTCCTATCAACGTCTGGACCCAGGCCGTGCCGTACGTTCTTGTTGGTTTCTCCGAGATCTTCACCTCCATCACGGGTCTGGAGTTCGCCTTCACCAAGGCGCCCAAGAACATGCGTTCCCTGGTAACATCGTACTGGCACTTCATGTCCGCCTTCTCCAACGCCATTGGCCAGGCCCTCGTCTCTCTCTCCGAAGACCCCCTGCTCGTCTGGAACTACGGCGTCGTTGCTATCCTAGCTTTCATCGGTGGTGTTTTGTTCTGGATCCACCAGAGGCCAACTGACAAGCAGGAGGACACTCTCAACATGCTGCCGGACTCCAACTACATTGGAAAGGACAGGAGGCACAGTGTCGAGAACCCTGACCGCGCCGCATAAGCGTGGGTCGTGTAGTTTGAGTCGCTGTCATGAGACAGCTTGTTAATGCTGGAACGTGCATATGATGCTTATAATTCTGTATGATGCGTCATGCTGGGTACGGAGACTTCACTTCGATGATACCTATTTGTTTTGGTAGATAGTTACGACAATGCATTGAAAAGTGCTCTCGCCTTGATCCCGTTGACCGTGTTGTCTACAATCGCTGCCTGTTTGTGCAAGATGAATGACGTGTAAATCGTCTGTATTGCATATATGTGGTGGCACAACTCGGACGATGTTTCCATAGATGGTATGGTTCAACGGAAGCAAAGAACGAATAGCATCACCCAGAGATTATCGCAGTCTGTGACTGTGTCCAGAAGTGACTACCTTTCCATCTGATGTACTGTGATCATCACTCAGACATATTATAGGTCCAGTTTCACTATGTTCCCAACACCACAAGCCGTGACCGGCCATCGACCTCCCCCCACAAGGCACATACTAGAACATGCACCATGTAATTCCCGACGCTCTAGGCTACAACAAAACAACCACGCTCTAGGCTCTAAGTCAAATAAACATACACCTATAACCACGATGTTACAGATTCGATCATCTCATAACATGGAGGCAACGAGAGTGAAAGTGCCAGGAGAATCGTGAGTCTATTTCCCGCACTACTTCGCTACACCCTATCAACGAACCCTGTCACACTGCACTTCACTTCACTCGACTCGCAAACAGCACTGCTTGTCCCGCAAAAGATCCACAGGCCGCAGCAAACAGCATATCACATACACCAACCCCCCTTCGACCTCCCCCCTTCCACGACCTTTACCCACCTCTACACAAGCACCAGCACCAGCACCAACATCTCAAAAATGGACAACACCAACAAGGACAGCACCCCCGAAACCGCCATAACACCCTACACAACCCCCCTCCTCCAACACACCACCCTCCTACAACAAACCAGCACGCTCATAACAACAATGCACGCCGTTGTGCCCTACGTCGCACCACCAGCCCGCTTCGCCCTGGAGACCATCATCTCAAGCACCCAGACCCGCCACGACGCCGTGTGCGTCCAGCTAGGAGAGGTGGTCAGGATGGTGGAAGCAGTGGTTCGGGAAGAGTGGACGAGGCCGAATCGCGTGCTTGAGGGGGGCAAGGCTAGGGATATTGTTGAGGAAGAGATGGGGGCGCTGGGGAGGGGTGTGGATGTTTTGGAGAGGCAGGCGGGTGAGTTGGAGAGCGTGAGGAGGGGGTTGTTAAGGGAGTGGGGAGTTGAGGAGGAGGAGTTGGAGTGAGAGGGTGGTGGTCTGACTTGGGATGTCTTTGAAGGGTGGAGGGGATGTAAGCATCAGGAAAGGTGACACGTCGAGCGCATTGAAGGCGTTGCTCTTGTGAGCCATCGTGGAAGATGACATGAGATGTCGAAATTGGATCAGAATGTACTGTAACACGAAGACGGGCTCGACGGCCTAGAAATATGTACAACGAAGCTTCGTAAAGTATGAACAAACCGTGGAGGGGTATCTTGCGCGCTGAACGCTCTCGTAAAAACAGCCTAGCTCAAGTGGGAGTGGGTGATGAAGCAGCCTCTTAGGCACTCGACATTTCCGAATTTTCCGACGACACCGATCCTCCCGCAAATTTGTTCATGACCACTCTTTCAATGTCTTTTAATAAGCTGGTTTTCAGATCGTTCAGCTCTTTTCTCGCAGCCGCGGCGTCTCTTTCTGCGCGCTCGACTCGAACTTTGGAGAGGTGAAGGTCGATATCGCGACTGTGTACAAGCGCTTCTGCCAGTTTCATTCTCTCTTTCGTAGCGGCTAGCTTCGACTTTATCTGTGCGCACTCCTGTTGTAAGCCGCTGTAAGCATGCTTGAGCATGGTTTCATCGGCAAGTACCTCGTCCGTGGGGGACAGAATGCCTTCTGAGAGATTTGATGGCTGTGGATCGTCAGCTGCTGTCACGTTCAAGCTGACCGCCAAGAAGTACCTTTCGAATATGAGTGGGACGTCTCCTTGTTGGGAAGAACTCGGTGGCAGGTGACGGTGCATAGTCTGAAACTTGTGAAGTCTACGATATCGATGTTAGTTCTGAGTAATCCTGCAGCAGCAATCAAGCTATAACGCGTACCTTTCGTGAGTGATTGATTCGCTTAGGCTTAGCTGTTGGAAGTTAGCAAATGTGAAGACAGGAATTTTAACCTGGCTTACGGGTCCCCTGTGGCGTGTACTCCTCGCGCTCCCGCTTAATTTTCGTGGGCAGTTCGAAACTGTCCTTGTCACTTTCTCGCCGTGCAGTGCCCGGCCTTGATGCTGTAGATGGCCGGTCGCCGTCGTTGCCAATCCAGTCACAGGCTTCCCTGAAATTCTTGGCGAACCATCTGGAGTCATTCTTGTGCCTTACTAGTTCATTGACAAGCTCTGACGCCAGGAAGTAGTACAGTATGACAGCAGAAACGCGGTGGATTGCCTTAGAACCACCGGTATCGTCACCAACTTTGCTGAAGGGCGAGTAGAAAGCGACGTTGCTTGTAGCGCGAACAGGATGCAATTCTGGCTTGCCCTGGACGGTCTCCTCACTAAGGCGATAGAAGGTGATCTCTGTATCGTGCTCATGAACGTGCGCGACCACCTTGGAGTCTTCGACATCGTCGCCTGGAGCGTAATCGCCAATCACGAGCAGCTTTTTGTGCGTGGAGCGACCGAGTGACCTCTGAATCACTCTGTTGAACGACGTCTCTTCAATATCAATATACGATACTCTCGAAGCGCGAGGTAGAGCCTTGAAGGCCTCTGGAAACTCCAGGTGCGCCCAAGCCTGGATGTTGTCGAGTGTCAAGGGCGTCTTTTGTTCGTTGAAGTCGGCCATTGTACGGATCAGCTTATCGATAGGGTGCTGAGGGCTCAAAGGGGCATGCGATTGCCGTCGTCACTCAAAGAGGACACTTGGAATCAAGGCATCAAGGCGCAAATCGATCAGTGCGCCGTGGCGGGTGCCAGCACGCGTGCAACGCGTTGTAACGTGTTGAGGTGAATGGTTGAGCGAAAGTCGGTGGCTGCCGAAGATTGACGTCGCTTAGCGAACGGGCACGGCGGGGTAGGTGGAGACGCCAAATTTGGAAGGTGGGCGCCAAAATCGGCCAGGCTCGTGGTAGGTAGCTTGATGCGGTGGAAGAAGTACTCGAAACATGCTGGGAACAGCAGGAGCCTCGGCTTATGAAGAAGTCGGGATGAATTATGGATGAATGACGGAGCTGCAAAAAGAAGTGGACGAACGAAGAACAATTTGTCCGAACTTTCGATTGGGGAAAGTCGGCACCTCACCTGCTGCGGCAAACCTTCTATCCATCAACTCCTTGCACTTTCAACAAGTTGGACGACTACTCTGACGCAAACAGGCGGGCAGACCGCCCTGATGGCGACACCGCATTCTGTCGTCTTCATCTTCGACTGCGTGCCGTACCGGCAGCGTTGTGGCGCAAACCAACAGCGTAATGGCCTGAGGTTGTGTGAAATGGCGTCTTGTGGCCCAGAATAGGTAAGAAGAGAAGGTTCAGACCATAGTAAATGGTTGAAGCACAAACTTTGAAGAGCAGAGGGTGTTCGGTACGGTCTGGCTTGTGACGTCTACATACGCGTCCCTTGGGTCGGTCAACTTGGGACAGCTAAACCGCTTCTGGCCACTAGCTCGACCGGGAGGCTCTTACCGACCCAAGATTCAATTGACGTCAAGTGCAAGAACCTCATCTCTCTTCTCTTCTTTCTCATATCGGACCCATTGTCGCTCACACTTCGATTGTAAAACCGGCAACAAACACACCGTGGTTGTGTGGTGAGATTGCTCGAGACTCATCCTGGCATCAGCTTCGAGGCACTATCAAAGATGCTCCGTCACTTGTTCATCATCACCACCTCGTCACATTACGCCCAAACTCTACGAGCATCTTAATGGCACACCGATCTCGTGTACATCTCTTCTATCGTCGTTTCAGTGATGGGTCGTTCTCAGAGACTGGCGTCTCACATCCTCTTGTCTCGAACATCACCGCGTAGCTCCAGTGATTCAATGCCACCACAGGCCTTGGCTGAGTAGTATACAGCGCCTGACTGAGACTCGTCTCGTCGTCGTAGACACAAACAAGTCTCTGCGACAACTTGAGTACGAACTCCGCCTTCATTGGGCTAGCCGCTCACATGGCTCAATGTATCCAGCCTACTGTTGAGGGTGGCATTGATTAAACTCCAATACTGATTTGGTTCTGGATTGCAAGCAGCACGATGATCACCTTTTCAGCTGGTGTGCCCTCGTCCTGGCCATACCTGCAGTGTCTTCGTCTACGTTCTTGCACACCAGTTATGCCTGTCGATTGCAGCAGCAACAGCGCAGAGCCTGACGTCTCGAGATTGAAGGGCTGTGGAGCGCCCCGGATGATTTCTGAAACCGGACAGATGCACCTTGGTCACATCTGCGCAGCGGAAGTGCACGCGCGACTGGCTCGCGATGATCCAGAGCTTCAGCCATCCGGGGCTCGACGGGACTGCACAACGAGAAGATGATTACCAGGCCGTTTCTCGGCGCAAGTGCACGCAGATTGCTCTTAAGCTCTGGAGTTCTGCCTGAGATTGCGCTGAGAGGCTGAGATTGATTGCACGCGAGCGCCCGGCTGTTCTGCGATGCAATCTGCGGCGGCTCATTCCGTGGTCCATGCCCGACCGACCGGCTGCGCTGCCGCATCGTTTCCAAGGCCTAGGATCCCTTGCTCGTTCTACTTTGTCTAACTGCGAAAAGGCACAACAGGGGTTGTGCGCAAGCCGCGACTGGGCGAAGCAATCTCAACGGTTGTCATCCGCCAAATTTGTCGTTCCACCTCGCTGCCCCCGACGGGCGGCACACCTGTCTCCTGCGTTGGCTAACGCAGACACGCCGAACTGCTGTTTGTTTTCTCAGCCCTCTCCACAGGCTTAAGCCTACTTTGACAACGCTGAGATGATCACACTTTGCTTGTAGGATTCGCAACTGCATCCCAAGGCGCCACAAGCCATCGGCGTGGCCTGCGATACGGGGGCTTACTGCCAGTCTTCCCGTGCGACAACACTGTTAACCGCCACGAGGGCCGTCCTGCAGCCCTCAAACTTCGTGTAACCATATTGCTTATTGCTATCTAACGCGTCGCCGGTCGCCGCAACCCCACCTGAGTCTTCGTGGACACTGTTTCAGGCTGTGCTTATCCTGACGTGCTTTCTGTTCATCGACTGAAGCCCCGGGCTTCGTTCTGTCACGACAAATGCCTCGCTCAAGCACTGTTGCCGCCAGATGTGCTGCGCTAAATACTTCGATCGCCCAGGCAAGCACCTCTGTAGATCTGCAACTGTGCACTTGCTGACTCAGGTGTTTCGCAGGTCATTCCAGATATCAGCAGCTTCGCACGACAGGTGCGTGAAGCCAGAACCGACCTGAATGCCATCAACAATGATCTGCAGATCATCAGGACCGGCCTTGGTGTTGCACAGGATGACTTCTCGACATTCGGATCGAAACTTCCAACTGCACTTATCGAAGCCTTTACCCAGATCCTGGACTCCAGCGCCGACACCAGCGAGCGTTTGCACAAGTCGTTCCTCAAGCTGTCCTGCAGTACTTCACCAAAAGACGACTGGCGGATGCTGAAAGACGGTACTCTTGTGACTCTGCGACAAGATCTAGAAGCTTCAAGAATCGTGCTCGACCTTGCTGTCGACTACCTTTCATTGTAAGGCTGCACGTGACTGCTCATCAGCAACCCCTCATGCTGACAATGCCAGATTTGGTCGCACTGACACCATCGACTCACTTGACTCACTCATTGAGAGCTATGTTCATGATCTGACCACATCTACCGATGAGCTTCTGAAGCGAACCGACATGGAGGAAATTCACGTCAATCAAATTGCCCGGGACAGACTCAAATCATTGTTGCAAGCCGTCCGACTCCTCCGATCATGCATCATAGCCCTTTCTAGAGAGGGATTGTCTCCCGTGTCTAAATCGGACAAGAAGACCAAGACACCGAGGCCTGATTCACTTGAACCTGTACTAGGCGAGTCACGGCGCAGTGGAAGCGGGAGGAGCAGTCCTCCAGAGCAAACCCCAGCAACCAAAGTCTCTGACAAGGGCATCGGAGCATGGCTCGCAGCTGTTCCCTGTCACCAGGATGCGGAACCATTAACGCGTTCCATGATCATCAAAGTCACTGACGACAGATTACAATCCCGAGCGTCATCTCACGGTAATTTTGCGTCTTCCCACGGTACTTTTTACACAGACGATGGCGTCTCGTCCGGCCGCACTTTGGTCGCACCCGAGTCGAGAGAATCCAGGCTTAAGAAATCGCGAAGTTGGTGTTCAGAAGCATCGACTCGGCTCGACGTCAAAATGAAAGCAAGGGCGAAGACAAGGCTAGCTCAAGAGTACTCGCCAACAGTATCAAGCTCTGATGTCTCCGTCTTCCACAAAAGGATAACATCCGATAAGATTGCGGTAGCCAAAGGGAATCGAAAAGACCTGGACATTGACTCACGAATAGGTGTTGACCGCATCCTTGCCAACATCCCCTCCGACGCCACATCCGCTGAAGTCGAGCGCGTCCTTTGGGAAGGCGCCAACCCAATGGTTGCCCATCCCGAATTTGGTTTCTTCTTCATTCGCGCAGCCCACGACATGTCATCCGACATCCTGCGCGTTTTAATGGAATACGGCGCCGACATCACGCGTACAACATCCAACCACTACTACTCCGCCATGCACGCCGCGGTGCTCGGCAACCAGCTCGAAATCGTGAAAAGCCTCACATCCCTTGGTCATTCCATCGACGCCACCAACACCCTTGGCGAAACTCCACTACACCTTGCCGCACGGACACCGGGCGCAAATGAGATTGCGAAGTTTTTGGCGGACAAAGGTGCGGACGTTAATCACGAGGCAAACGATGGAAACACCCCGCTGCAGATGGCGCTCACTGCGAAGAGGCTGGAGGGTCGAGAGAGGAGTTTAATGATTGAGTTACTGCTAAGTTATGGGGCCGAAGGAGAGCTCAATCAAGATCTGGAGGGAAGGAGAAGTAATTCAAAAGGCCTAAAGGTCATGGGTATTACTTGACTCCATGCGTTGAAGCCTTTTGAGGAGCTATTAGACACTTTTTGTATAATATCTTTATTTCTCAAACCTACTCGCCTGGCTGCGACATTGATCGATCTGATCACGCGATCATTGGTTTCTTTGATGCACATGTACCCGGCTAGATGAAGGTTTTTCCACCTGTGGTCCAAGGGCACAAGCTCGACAGCTGTCGCAGCGATATAACTCACTCATGCGTTGTTTGGTTTGCTGATCTTGGTGTTCTCTCCAGGTTGTACAGCTGCTGTTGACGGTTAAAAAGAAAAAAATGTTGGGCTATTGTAAGGTCTCGCTGCCTGACATTTGGATTTCTTGCGTCGAGGTGAGCTTTTATCGTACTGTACCTCAAAGGTAGTCGTTGATGCTTCCAACATTGTGCCACCGACGGATTGCACCACAAACTCTTCCCCTCCTCAATGTATCAACGATTTGTCTCCTCGTCCGGCTTTGTAGTGCAGGGCGATGTGTCTCAGTGTCCATTCAACCGATCAGCTGACGCTTTTGAGATGTAAATCGAAGGAACCTTCTGCTTCCGTCATCGGGCAGTGGTAACCGAGACGCTAGCTTATCGTGGGGTCTCCACTACCTGTCGGCCATCTCCGCCCCAGATTGTACATTTCGTCGTTCGAATATCTGTCTTCTCCTCACATCAAACCCCAGAGTTTTCCAAAGATGAGCCAGCAGTCGCACGAGACGTACAGCATGTGGGTGGAGGGCAAGGAGGTGGCGGGCAACGCGGAGCAGTCAGTCAGCTAGCCCCTCATTGACGATGCATCCCACTTTCTGACATCGTAATAGGCTTGCTATTGAGGATCCTGCGACTGGAGATATTTTCGCTTACTGCCATGCTGCTTCGTCTGAAGATGTCGAGAATGCCGTGCAAGTTGCACAGAAGGCCTTCAAATCTGGTGTCTGGTCGAAAGCCCCACGTCAGGTCAGAGCGGACACGCTTGACAGGATGGCAGACCTTTTGACAAAGAAGATGCCACACCTGATCGAACTTGAAGTGCGACAGACTGGAAGAGCTATCCGAGAAATGAACGCGCAGGTACCTACGCTTGTGAAGTGGTTCAAATACTACGCCTCGCTTATCAGGACCGAAGAACGATCAGTCCTGCCGACCATGGGGAAGCTGCACAATTGGGTTGATCGCAAGCCTCTTGGTGTCGTCGCACAGATCACACCCTTCAACCATCCTATGCTCATCGCTGTTAAGAAGATTGCACCCGCCTTGGCCGCCGGAAATTCTATTGTCCTGAAGCCAAGTGAGCTCACACCACTTACCAGTATTGAGCTGGGCAAGCTGTTCAAGGAGGCGGGTCTACCTGACGGTGTCTTCAACGTCCTTCCGGGAGATGGCCTCACTACGGGCAAAGCGCTTGTTGAACACCCTCTTACCAAAAAGGTGGATGTGACTGGTGGAACACCTGCGGGCCGGGCCATTGGTGCCATTGCAGGGCGCAATCTCGCGCACTACACTGCGGAACTCGGAGGCAAAGCGCCTCTTGTCATCTTTGAGCAAGCACACATTGACCTCGCAGTCAATGGCGTCGTATTCGCGAGCTTCATTGCAAGTGGCCAGACCTGCGTGGCAGCGACCCGCATTCTTGTGCAAAACAGCATCCTCGACAAGGTAGTTGAGAAACTCAAGAACAAAGTACAAAGCATCGAGAAAAGGATGGGCTCTCCCAAGAACGTCGAATCGATGATGGGTCCTCTCATCTCTGCGAAGCAGCTTGCGAACGTGCAGACACTGGTCAACGATGCCGTGGAGTCAGGCGTAGAAGTCGTCACTGGTGGCCAAAGGATGAAGGGAACCTCGTCGCTAGACTCAACAGACTTCGCCAAGGGCTATTTCTTCCAACCTACAGTACTGGCAGACAGCACAACAAAGAAGATCATCGATACCCGAATCTGGAAAGAAGAAGCCTTCGGCCCTGTGATAGTAGTCGTCGGCTTCGACACCGAGGAAGAGGCGCTTGATCTTGCAAACGATAGCGAGTTCGGTCTGGGCGCAGCGATCTGGACGCAAGACCTATCTCAGGCTTTTAGAGTCACCGAGAGCATCGAGAGTGGTATTTGCTGGGTCAACACGCATCACCGCAACGATCCAAGTAGCCCATGGGGCGGCATCAAGAGCTCGGGTGTTGGGAGCGAGAACGGTATTGATGCGTACCACGCATATACCACATCAAAGTCTACAATCATCAACTATGCTACTGCAGAGGAAGGTCTTGCGAGCGACGACTGGTTCAGGGAGGGTACTGGTGAGGTCAGGTATGGTTAAATGCATCTGTACCATTGACTGGATAGTTGCGCATTGCAGGGTTGAAGAAGACCCGACATCTAAAACTCTGAATTACATGAAAATCAATCTTAAATCCCTATAGCAAAGTGCGCCTTAAAGATAACCTACTTGAAGTCCCAGAAACGACTGCCCTCATGCTGCAGGAGAAACGCGCTACTGCAGCCATCAGTCTTCAGCTCCTACTTCCCTTGAATTTACGCACTTCTTAATTAATCAAATGGAGCGCTATAGCCCTCCACTTATTTATCAAGCGGTGGACGAGCTGGATATCGATAGATTCGGTGGAATCAGTACTATTTGACTAGCGGTCCTGGATGCTGCTGGTACTGTGATCTTGGCAGTATCACTTCGTGTTGGTTGGGCCGATGGAGGTGGCAAGCTCGAAAACACTAGGTTGACGGATCCTGGTACAGCTTGTGTCCCTGAGAGAGAGTGTACCGACCCTGCCGTGGGACCAGCTCCTGAATGTTGACCGGGTTATAGTGAAGCAGTACTCTCGTTGCCGCGCATCTTCCTCTCTTGAAGCGAGTTATGGAGTGCGAATTGGCGGTTGCTCCCATTGTCATACATGTCGAGTGCATGAACAAACGTTAGGTTGCAGACGACCATTTTCCTGCAGGTCTCCTTGCTGTATTGCAAAGGAGAAAACAAAAAAAAAGTGGCCAATACTCTTTGATTTCTCCATGAAGTGGTTTCCGGCTTCTAGTGCAGTGGAATAAATATGACGGGGAGAGACGGTCCGCCGCGTGTAAAAGAAGCGAGTGACAGAGGCGAAGGAGGGAAACGGCCAAGAGGGATCACTGAGGGGAACAACTGAGTGTTGCAGGCTGTGTGGATATAGTGCAGATGCGAGGTTAGAGAGCTTGACGCTCGCTCGTCGCTCGCTCAATTCTTTCCAGCTTTGCCGCGGTGACAGTCCATAGTTGTGCAGTAATGGTCACTTATCTGCCAGTTTTTACTAATGAGATGACAGCAAAAACAAAGCTGCTAAGCCAGTGCTGCTGGCGCTGTGCAGGCTGATATTGCAGCAGCAGGTACGTGGGACCTCGTCATGATGTCAGGTGGTTTCAAGTATGCGACCATGTTCGCTTTTCATCTTCGATTCGCTGAAGCTCCACTTCTTTGATGGTCTGATGGACCGCTTGTCTGACCATTGCGATGAAGAGAGCGAAGGGCAGCTGGCTAAGAGAAAAGGCAGGAAGAGACGACATGGAATCTAGAAGCAGAAAGCAGAAAGCCGTGACTTCTCTGTGAGCCATATTAGCTGTAGAAGAAGATAAGCCAAGTTAATGAACTGGATAGCAAGCTTCGCCATGTACCCGGGCGCTACTGCCTGAAGGTGACTACCTGAAGGGTAATGTCAACCTTTCACCTCCGCTTTGACACACGAATACGCTCTATGATCTTGCTATATCATATCTAACGTCCACAAACGACATCAACTTAACTTGACTCCCGAATATGGCGCCCCTAAGACCCACCCAGAACGTCCGTTTAGACGCGTCCAACCAACACCACACCCTCAACGAACACTTCACCAATACTACTCGCGTCCCAGCCTGTGATCATTGCATCTACTTCAGAGGCTTCGTGTACCGCGCTCTCCACAAACCCACGGATCTCGAAAAACTCCTCACCGTGCGACACAACAACCTCACCCGCGGGCCTCGCTCCCTCCACAGCATTGCGATCGAAGAGGAGCTTATCGAAGCGCGCGACCACGCAAAATACTTAGCCTGGTGGCGTTCAAGACACCCCATAACCGCAGCAGCAGCGATACACGAGGCAGAGAAGGCAGCGAGGAACCTAGGTCTGTACGCAACGGAGAGCGACACACTTACATCGTGGATCGAAGGATCTACCAAGGAGGAACTCCTGTCTTGGCTGGAGCGAAACGGCAACGAAGAAGATGATATGGAAACACTACGACATGAGGGGATATTCGATTTGCGCGAGTATGTCACTACCAGACGCTCTGGCATGAAAGCGCAAAAGGCGCGCGCGAAGAAATGTACTGCCACTACATCCACTGCAGAACCCTCATCTCTCACCAAGTCCTCAACAACTATCAAAAAACCAGACTCCCGCACCGACATAATTACGCAACGTGTTCAAGCCCACGCCAGCGTCAAACCACCACAAGCGGCGCTGCGCCAGCGTGAGGAACTGACGCGATGGTATGATTCGATGAAAACGCCGCTATTGAAGGATGAGCTGCGCCAGCGGGGCATCAGACCCGTACCGAGCAGAAAATCGGATGTCATTACGCTGCTAGTTGAAGATGATAAGAAAAGGGTGTAAACGTACGGAACGAGGAGGGATAGGGGAACTTGTGTTTGCTACTGCACCACGCAACCATGCGCGTACTACAACATCTGCACAATACTCTCCACCGTACACTTTCTGTTGTCCACCAAGGGGTTCAGCGGGGTGCCCAGCCCGCTCCGCCATTATCGTTGCCGCTAGGGTGTCGCTCGCCATCATGGTGCCCGCAGGTGTGGGGATCTTGGAGCTGGGAAAGCAGGAGCTGGCGTGCATGGTCAGAAGCTTGGGAAGCTTGGTTAGACGACAGTCTGCTGCCACACAGATTTTGTGTATGCTGCGGATTATCTGGAAGTACTCGCGGTCGTGCTGCGCTCTGTAATGTCAGTGTTTACGCTTGGCCGAGTATACGAGTAGAAAAGGGTAATAAAAGATTTGCAAGCAGAAGGAAATAACAAAATGGGAATTGATGCTACCACAAGCTTGAAGAAATGTCAACACGCTTCTGCTCTTGGGTCTTGCCATTGTGCAATTAATTCAGGACACGAAAGTAGGTAGAAGTATTCAAAACAGCAAGTCTTCATTGTAATTACTTTCGTTTGTTTTTGACTACTACTACAACATCATCATCTCATCATGGTATCATCGCAGAACACATCAAGCACCTACAGCTCATCGTGACCAGAGCCACAAGGCTGGCCGTGGTGGTCATGTCCGCCCTTATCGAAGCGCGCAGCAAAGCGAGCAGCGCCCGCGTCCCTCTTCCTGAGGGTAGCATTCGGCCTCGGGATACCGTCCCAGCTAATAGCGTACTTTGCGACTGAGTTGGCGATGCTCTGGGTGTTGAGCAGGTACGCGTCGTGGTTCAGGTTGTTGATATCGTCGCACTTCTGGTGGTAGCAGGCGTCGAGAGCCTTGCCTGCTTCGCCGCCAAAGAGACGGGCTTCTTCCTTGGTCTTGAGGACTTCGGCACCGGTGAACAGGCCGCCGGAGGGAATGCCGTTCTCGAGGAAGGCGGCGTAGTCGGAGCGGAGGGTGAAGAGTGAGGGGACGTGGGCTTGGCCGTTTGCCTCGTAGAATTTCTCGAAATCTTTCTCAATTTTGTCGGAGCCAGCGGGTCCGGAGAAGTTAAATGCGCTGCCGTCGCCGTCGTAGATGCCGTACACGTAGTTGGGTGATGCGATCATGTCGAAGTTGAGATATGCGCGAATCTTGGCAACCTCCTCTGGCCCACCACTTATGCTACCATTGAGCGTCTTCAGATAGTGAAAAGAACCAAGCTTTCCAAACTCTTCCGCGCCCCACATGCCCAATCTTACGGCGTTCTTGACCTTGTATTTGGCAAGGGCTTCAGCGACAACAAGGACACCGATCGTCCCAGAGCCGTCATCGTTGATTCCGGGCCCCGCGAAAACGGAGTCGGTGTGACCACCGATCATAAGGACATTGTTCTTATCTCCGCCCTTGGTCTCTGCAATGACATTGTAGTTGGTACGGTTCTCGCGGATGGACTCGATAAAGATGACAGCCTCCGTAGTACCGTTGCCAGCCTTGGCAAGGAGGTCGTTACCAATCTCCTGAGTAACACCGACGACAGGTGCATAGCTGCCGTCTCCTCCAAGAGTACCAGAAAGAGGCTGGAGAGGAGTATTATTGTAGATGATGGCTCCAGCAGCACCAGCGGTCTTAGCGGCCGCAGCCTTGATGGCGAATGTGCAGGTGCCACGCGAGATAAGAGCAACATTGCCAGAGACGCCAGCAGGGTAGTCGGCAGCATCGCATCCAACATTGCTGACCTTGACAAGGTTGCCCTTAACGTTGTTGGCAGAGGGCCCGTAGGTCAGGTAATCAGCCTTGACCTCAGCACCGGCGACGGTGAGCTTGACGGTAGCGGCAGTGAACAGCTCAGTGAAGGGCTGCTTGTAGACATCCCAGTAGTCATCGCCGTACTTCTTTAGGCTGTCGTAAAGCCACTCGGTTGTGCTAAATCTTGTTAAATCGAGTTGAGCGTGGCACTGTCAAAAGAGCAACTCACGCATTGTGACCGCCTCCACCAAACGCTCGGTTTCCACCGTACTTGTCAGCGATCCTTTGGAGCTTCTCAGAACCCTTAATCAGGTTCTTGAGCTTGACCTCCTTGATCAAGTCCTTCTGGGTAACGAACTTTGTCGGCTTCTGGGCCGCGGACACAGAGCCAAGCAGGCCGGCACCAGCGATGAGCAGATCGAATCTCATATTGACAATTAAAGCGTATGCGAGAGCGATACTTTCCAACCAGCCTGGGTGCACATCATCATATATACTCCTTCAGGGTCGGCTCAAGCAGCACATCCCCAGGCAAACTGACGCACACCAGACTCTAACCTGTAGAGGCAGCTGGTCGCTCATTGCCCTGCGCGACATCCCTCAGGAACGAGACACAGCGGCCAGTGACCGGGTGATAGGTACATTGCATCTTGGCTGCGTGATGGCAAAAGTCCCACTGTGATACATGGGGAAGGAGATGAACGTAGTTCCTGGGCGGAGACTTCTAGCTCACGGCGGACCGTTCTCGGGCGGAGCCTAATTGGGAAGGAACTTATCGAGCCAAGTGAGCCAAGACAAACATGCACACTTGGCGCGCGGACGCCACAATCTGCGCAAACGAGGCACAAGATTTTGATACAGTTCGCTGTTTGGGGTGTGCAGGGAGCGTTGCCGAGGTGAGTGGCGGCGCACGCGAGTTAAGGAAGCTTGATGGAAGGCTGTGGGACTGCAGCAAGCGATGGCGAAGTCTTCAATATGCGGCATCACCGACGCACTGCGTAGATCGTCGAAGCGTTCAATTTAGATGCGTCTCACAGGCAACGAGGAGGCAAACAATGTCGAGAATAGGACAGCATAGAATGTAAGGGAACGTGATGTGCATTGACCAATGGAATGGCAGAGGATATACATCTTATCAATCACTGTACGACACGAAGTGGCATCCCATGACTCGGTGCTTGCTTTCGTGCCGTCCCTTATGCAGTGGCACCAGCCTGCATCTTCAGGATGAATGCGCCACGCTCCATCGTGTTAACGAGGATGTACCCGCTCTTAAACAACGCATAGCTGGACCACGTGCCGACGAAGTCGACCTTTCCGCCACCAGTCGCGTTGTCGTCCTCGGGGTAGACGTCTAGGTCAATTGTCAGTGTAATTCCATAGTTCAAGCAATCGGGACTTACCGAAGAAACCAATTTCCTTGACGCCCTTACCAGTGGGGTCGGTGGGAATGGATCGCACATCGAGGACACGGAAACCAGTGCCGTAGTTTGACTGGTAGGCGAAGCCGTTCGCGACATACTGGTTGTGGTCAACACCCTTGGCACCGGACTTGTAGTAGCCAGTCTGCTTAGGCGCTTTCAAGCTGGAGATATCCCAGATGTAGGTGATGGGGTTGCCGGGCGCTGCAGGTCCGACCTTGTCGTACTCGTCGTACTCATCGTCCAGAAGCAGGTATCGCTGGTCCTTGGGATCGAGGACAACACCTTGGTGAGTGTATGCCGCACCAGTGTAGGAGGTGATCGAGAGGATGGCAGGCGCCTTCTTGTTGGTGACGTCGTAAATCGTCAAAGTATCTTCGTTAAATCCATAGCAGATCTCCTTGCCTTCGTAGGCCTTGTCGGGCCCGTGGTAGATCAAACACTGGGCGTCGTGCACATAGCCGTCGGCGGACGCACAGCCAGGGCTGGTGGGGTTCTTGACGTTCGAGATATCAATGAAAATGATACCTGACTTGCACTTGTCGGTCCTGGGCATAGCACCAACGGAGTAGATGAAGTTCGTCTCAGGGTTGGTCACAACGTTGTGAGTACGGCCAGTGGGAAGGCCCTTGTAGTGACCAGCAAGATCCGCAGTGTTACTGAAGGTCTTGGGAGCCGAGGGGCTGAGAGTAAGAAGCTTCTTCATGTCGAAGATCTGAATACCGTGGTCAACGGCCTCCGATCCAATGATCATGTAGTCGTTCTGGCCGCGAATCTCGCGCCATTGGCTGCGTGTGGAGTACTGAGGCAGACGTCCGAGGTAAGAGAGCTTGCCCTCTTTTGTGATCTCAGCAAACGCGGTGCCGTCAGATTGACCGATGGCAACGAATTCGCGGCCGGTGCTTGATGTCCAGCCCCAGGATGAAGATCCAAAGCCGTAGGTGCTGCCTAGAGCAGAGTGGGACAAGAAGTGGTAGAGGTCGATGTTCTTGCACTTGAATGTGTCCGTCGATGTCTTCGCAGTGCCGTTGGCACAGTTGGCGATGGATGCAAGCTCAGTATACTGAGCTGAAGCATAGACTCCGGCGGCTTCTTGCGCAGCCCACGACTCCTGCAATGTTTGTTAGCGCGTTGTCTTCAAGGGACGAGACCTCACGTACCAGCTTCAGAGCCTTGTTGTTCTCGTGGCGGATGCCCGAGTCGAAGAGCTCTGCAGCCCGGAATTCATCTTTGGGCATTTCCTTCGCTGCCGCAAGGGCAGCGAGCGAGAGGAGGGCGCTTCGGAGAAACATGGTGCCAAGATCTGTAGCGAAGCTGAACAGTGCCGTACGGAAGCCTACGACGGGACCTGTGTACACTTATATAGCTAAAACAGTGGACTTGGAGGTACTCAGCGCGACATCACCCACGCAGCACCGCCTATGGCTAACTCGGCAGGTACCAAATGTACCTGCCCCTTCCTGACCTCAACGTCCATGTTTGCCTCGTTGCCGGAACAGGCACGAGATCGTAATCGGCAACTGTGTTTGCGTCCAAGAAAGCCGTAGATGAGGTTGCAACCCACATCCAGCGCTGCATTGGTGGCTGTAAATGAAGCAAAAGCTTGGGACTGGAATTGGCGACCGAATAGGAAGGAGGAACACGTTAAGCTCGACTTGGCGGCGTATCGAGAAACATAGCGGGAGTGCGGAGATGCAGGTCTTCTCGGTGTAACGACGATAAAGAAGACCTGGCGAGGGAGGTGCACTGTCTGGTATTTGCAGTTTTCTGTTGTTCCAGCAGCAGCTGTGGTCGTCTTTATTGGTTTTTACACGCCCATACCATCAGCCTGCCCGTTCAAGACAATTAAACAAGCAGCCGAGGTTCCGAGCTTGTCTCTGCAGACGAATGTTCGGTATCGACTGGGATAGTATACGGTGTTTGTTATTGTCCGATAACCTCATTGCAAGGGTCGCAATCGTGTTGCAGCACGCTCCAGGTTGTCGTACAGACACCCACAATGCCCAGCTCTTTCATTGTGCCGATGCTTGAAGATACCAATACCTCCTTCTACAAAGGGAGGGTCAATAATGTCGACTCGAATGTGTGTGGGTCAGGATCTGAAACGGCAGGTTCTACGGAAGGTGCTGGAATGCGCTCTTTTGTGCTGGGTCCGTCATGTTGAGGATCGGGCGTGATCATACTGGAGATGACTCCATTGATGTCCAGATCCTCTCGTATAAGTGGGCGAATATTGAGCGTGGGGTTGTGGTCGCCAGTGTGAGGAGAGTTGTGACTTGAGCGTGGTGGGGCTTCGCTCGCCAACAGCTGTTCGTGGCTTGAGGAAGGCGCGAAACACTAAGCGCCTTCACACCGGCTGCACAATTGCAGACTGATCCCAAGGTCGCAGTGCATAAATTATTGACTGCATACTGTCTAGGATATTAAAAACTGGGGTGCGAAAGGCGTCTTGTATCTTCGTCCGGCGTTACTCAGCAACTTGCGCAAACTCGCGCGCGTGCATCCTTTCAAGGCCCAGCAACATCTGACGATCACCAGAAATAAAGAAGACGAAAACAAACACCTCTGAAGGGGCCTTCTCCGATCGATCCTCACTAAAGTTTCTGAAAATGACGCACTCGGCAACGGCCGCGAACACAATGAGATTGTGGGTCGACCGTTGTGGGTCGGTCGCTGCAACGCTGCAATGACGTTATCAGCAGCAAATACGATTATGCATCACGGGCAGATGGAAAAATTTATGTGAATTGGACCGAGGCCCGTGAAGAAAGTTCTTTTCGATCTACCTGATCGTTCATGCCGTAATTTTCGTCATCCGTATCTCGTAGCTCCAAAGAGCATGTAGCTTCAGAGAGCTCATAGCATCGCCTTTGATGCACCAGTGGGTATCTACAACTTCGCCTCGACCTTCTTCAGGCAGTCCTGGAACTCGCTCCAGTCGTACATGATGGCGACGCACTTGGTCTCCTCAGTGAGGAGCTTGGCCATCTGCTCCATCTTCTCCTTGCCGTCCTCAATGCCGTAGATGCCGACATAGCCAATGCAGGGAATGCCAGCGCGCATGGCTGCGGTAGCACCACTCTTGCTGTCCTCGACGGTAACGGCCTCAGACTCCTTGACACCAAGCTGCTTGGCGGCGTAGTGGTAGATGGCAGGGTCAGGCTTCGAGCTGGGCGGGTTGAGGGACGAGGCAGCGGAGTAGACATGCTCGGGAGGGAAGAAGTGGTCAATGCCAGCCTTCTCGATCGAGGCAACGACACGGCTCTTGGCAGACGTGCTTACCACAGACATGGGGTAGCCCTGGTCCTTGAGCTTCTGCAGCTCCTTAGTCACGCCAGGGCACTCAACAGCCTTCTGGCTGAGCTTGCGGGTGACAGCGCCAAGTTCGCGAGCGACAAAGTCCTCGAGGTCCTCGTTCGTCATGGTGAAGTTGTGCTCCTTCTGCAGGCCCTTGAGCATGCTGCGGAAGTTGTGGCCAACATAGTCCTCGAGCAGCTTGGGTCCCGTGTAGTGAGGAGCGCCCTTGACGTCGTACTTCTTCATCACCTCGTTGGTGAGGTCGGCGCAGGCCTCGAAGGCGAGGTGCTCCGACTGGACGAGCGTGTTGTCGCAGTCGAGCATGATGTACTTGACCTGCACCACATGTTAGCCTAAGGCGGGGTAGCTGCTGGATCTGGACGCTTACCTTGCCCATGGTTGCGATTGGTGTGTGTTGATGGGATGGTTTGGTTGAGTAGGTGTCAATTGCCCTTTGACAGGTGCAGAAGAGTGGTACGGGTGAAGGGTAGCGTGGAAAAGTGAGGATGAGGGACTTGGTTGTGTTGGGGGCGGAGGTAAATAAGTAGCCGTGCTGGGACTGGTGTGTTGTCAAGGAAGGCGCGGGGTGAGGGAACCGCGTCCGGCATGACGTCGCACGTGGGGCTCTCACTGGGCGATGGGCCGGCGGACCGCAACGCTCACCCTCACACCACATTTTCACTCACTGGTAAAGTTTACCCGGATATCGCTCATATCTCGCATTGTGCAGTCATCTCCTTACTGTAGCCAAGTCAGTCAATTTTCTTTTATTTCTTCCGTATCTCAGCCGCGGTTCAAAGAAAGAACCTCCATCTTCGACATTCACCTGTCCTTTACGTCTCACGCCCGTACCACCGAACCTCCTACCAGAGCTATCACGAGGACCATTTTTGCACCCAACAAATCCGACCCTGGAGGCAGTCGGTGTGCAAAGCATGAGTTCCTGCATACTGTTGTGATCAGGTTGCATCTTGCAGTTCTCCATATCGTCCACGTCGAATAGCGCCGCCAGACGGTTTTCGTCGAGAGGTGGCACAAGGCTGACCACGTGTAAGATCGGTGTGACAGCCTTTCGAGGTAACCTGAAAATGTTTACCCCAAGAGATGCCTGAACGTATTGCATGTAGTTACGCAATGAGACTTGGTCGAGGCCTCTCATAATACAGAAGAATTATGCAATCTCTATTCTTTCAGAAGGTATTTAGAGCTAGCCGGCGAATTTCCTAGTGGATTACAGGCCGTTAGAGGACTACAAGGTGCTATACCTCAAGTAGGCAGTTAACCTAGATTGGCTAAAGACCTCCAGCCTCGATTCTCAATAGGCAGGTAACATCTCATGTTTCCGTGAATGTATGACATGAGTCTGCACTCCCCGTCTTTCTATGAGATATTCTCAGCAAACTAGCAGAAGCCGTGGGCAGTTTTAGGCTAATAGAGGACTACAAAGCCTTTTACCCAAAACATATCATAGACCTAAATCTACTAATCACCTCCAGCTTCCATTGTCAAGATTAAGAGTTGGCTGTCACAAGCGGCTGCCTATCAACGAAATGCATTCCCACACGATTCACTACCACCAACTAATATGGGTTTACTTACTACTCATGGAACCAACACTGCGCCGACGAGCGAATTGTGCTGACGTCGGCGGCGGCAGCAGCAGCAGTAAGTTCCCCGCGAATAGGCGCGCATGCAAGTGTATGTAAAAAAAATTCACCAGTAAGTGCAATACTTTTTGCCACGCTCGTCAAAGGCGCCAAGAACGATGTCAAGTTGACGATATGAGCGGCTGGTCTTGCAGCGAAACTAAACATGACCACGTCAGATGGATTTTGAGGCGTTTCGAAATGCAACGCGCTGCGGCTGCTGAACATATCACTACCTCACATGAGAATGGCCGACTGACCATGAATATCTAAGCGGATGGCCCACTAAAATGCAGGGACCTGCGAAGCTCCGGCAGCGAGCCGCAGAAGGTCGTCACCGGCAAACTCATTGTCATCTTGATTCTCTTCATCGTCGCCTAATGACATCAATGCCGCAAAGTGACCTTGCAAACACATTTTAAGCCTTTCTACGTTACGTCGATGATCCGGGTTGCGGGCGACGACAGTGTTGGTACTTGAAGTGGAGACGCTGATAACTGTATGGTTCTTTGAACAACAGATCAGACAGCGAGTGAATCCGTGAGATGGCGACGTATGTGAGATGAAGAAACAAGTTGAAGTCCTTACAAGGTTTGAAGAAGACACCACCAAGGAGCATATCTTTGCACTTATGGATAGAAGTGACGTAGGAGGCATCAACGGGAGACCGGATGCGTTTATGTTGATAAGATATCCTTGCCTTCACCGCTAATGACTCGGAAATCGGAACAAGCTTCCCACCTATACCTCAGTTACTCACGCTCTGTCACAAGTTATCGTATAACAGGATGCGACATACCGTTTCTGTCGGTAGCATTCTCCTCGTCATCACTGCCGGCATGGTCGGCACAAAAGAGCAATGTTGCGTTACCGAGCAACTACGGCAGCGCATAAATGAAAGTAATGGCCTCAGCACAACTTGGACAGATCAGTAGGGCCTCATAGAAAAGCAAAAGCTCTTCTGTTATAAGTGTAAGTTTGAAATGAACCTGAGCCTGCGCCCAAGCGCCCGATGAGGGCAGCAAAGGCTGGTCTCCGCAAGGGGGCCTATGCACCGGTGTGAACAGATGATTCTTCGAATGTTTTGGACATGGAAGGAGTCACTACTTTTATTTAACGACAATTTTTTGGACATTTAGACAAAAAGGCTTTTTTTTTTTTTGGCGTATAGACAATTGTATCTTAACTATCAGTCTTGTCTCCACCATTCATCTGACCTGACTGTAGCATAAACCCATGTGTTCCTTGATTGGCGGCCTCGACTTTGCCGTACACCACTAATCGCATACAGTATGACCAGACATCTCTACCGCAGGAGAACAGTTTGATCTCCCTGAGCCGCCTTGAAAACGAACAAGAACTCCCTTATCATCACAGAGCTAGTTGTGACCTACGAAGGAGCTGGTAATGTTGAGCTCCGTACCAAGCTGGGCGGACTCTAAAGCTCCTCAGATTCGTCAGCTGTATCGCTATCTGATGCTTCTCCAAAGAGATTGAAAGGGCCGGTGGAAAAATAGACCGGAGTTCTGGCAACTGGAGCGCCAGGAGTAGACTCTCCGCTGAAATCGTGAGGGCCGGTCGAGAGGTAGACCGGCGTGAGAACTGCACCGCCGGGGCCTCTGCCTCGGAATCCAGGACCACGGCCTGGCCCAAAGCGGGGTGTCCTACCTCGAGACGACGCAGAACCACGACCTAGTCCAAGGCCGGCTCTAGATGCAAGTCCACGGCCTGCTGCAAGAGGACGGCTCATAGCTCTTGATGTGCAACCCCGGACTCTAGAAGAGGGCGAGCTTCCCTAGCTAGCGGCGCTGCACGATGGTCAGTCTATCTCCATGGTTTGTTTATGGGAGAACTTGTGGTATAAACGAGAAGCGGGGACAGGGACAGGGCCAGGAGCAGGGGCAGACGTGTTTTCGTTGTTGTCCGTAGCTGCAACGTCGACGTTGGCGAGGTTATGGTAGTATCACCGGAGTCAGAATCCAGGAAGAAGGTGCGAACAATGGGCAGGCAGGAGCTAACCTCACCCTTGGTAGCCCCAGCCTCGGCATCCGATGGTCTGGGCGCGCTTTCTTCGCACCGAGAGCATCTTCACTGGAGCCCTAGTCAACGGAGATCGAATCAGGACCATCTTCTCCTTTGTCTTTGGCAGACACTCCGTCAGACGACTTTGGCCCAGCCTTGTCATCCTCCTCGCCATCAACCGACATCTCCTCGCCGTCGAATTGACCATCAACTTCGTTGTCAGCTGACCAGCTGCTATCATCATGCTCTCCACTACCTCTATGGCTGTTCTATCTGCTTGCCAACATCTCCTCATCTGTCGTGTCGAGCTCTCCAACACCGGTTGCGCCCAGCGACTCAGCTCGCTCCACGAAGAACAGGTATACATCTGGGGTGATGATGTGCTCAAGGCCTTTAACCTTCCAATACCTACTGTCGATGCATCACCATCAGTTGCAGCCCAGCTCGAGCGAGTCTCGAGGCAATGCGTAATAGTGACCTGTGGCTGATTTGTCGACTGCGTGGTATAACACTGTCCTTGCAAAATATTCGACTCCACTAGGAATTCTACCTTGTGGATTCTATAGTTGGCTAGGTCGCATTCCTTCTAGCTGCCCCCGTCACCGTATGCGAATCGGCTGATCTGAACGATAAGTCGACCGGAGAAGTTGGGGGCTTCGTAAAGATTTCGCTGTTGCTATGTCTGCTCGTGTTCAAACACGTCACGCGTGTTCTGCGAGACATCTTCGGGGACCTCTTCGCTGTGAAAGGTGAACATCTGCTCGAGTTTCTTGCCGCCGGTCTGCGGGATGTGGAGGATGATCGGCCACTCAGGCTGGGGGTTGACCCACCGCTCACCACCCTCACGTGGAGGCTCCATGCACTGAATGTATTTCTGGTTCAGGAGAAGTGGGGAAACATTCTGAATGACCGGATAGAACGACTCGATTAGCAGGATTAATAGTTCTCCTGCATCTTGTTGTATACGACGGTTTCGCTGAAACGTTGCCTATGCCGCGTTGCCCTTGGCGAGCTCGTCGATGTCTGACCACAGCTGTCGGAGGTGCAGCAGAAACTCCTTTGTTTCTCCTCTTGATAGAGTAAGAACCAGATTCTTGGAATTCAGCTGCCTAGAACACGACAAATGCGTTGGCGATTGTTCATGGCAACCATCTGGAGGATAACGTACCGTGCGTTCAGTGTGCTGTCTATAATTTGAGCCAAGACTGGAACGACTTCTGGATCATTGGAGAGCGCTACAAAATCAGCGTTCTGATAGCAAGTGTTACCTTACCGCCATTCGTGGTGCCTGTTTCTGGGTTTGTCACAAGCTTTTCCATCACATCCGTGTTGATCGGTAACGATTTGAAAACACCACCAGTACACTACAGTAAGTAGGTCAGGTTTTTTTAACCCGCACAAATTGGATTTTTTTCCTAGATTTTGGATAGGCTTATACCTATAAAATGCAGGTAAAAAATATACTAAATATATAGGTATTTAAAACACGCAACGTGTTTACTACTTTATTATTAGCTAATTTATCTGCTTACGCTAAGCTCTAAGACCCTCCTATCTGCTTACGCTAAGCTCTAAGACCTCTCTACTCTCTCTCTCTTCTAAGTCTTCCCTACTCTTTCTCTCTTCTAAGTCTTCCTTACTCTCTCTCTCTACATCCTAACATCTGCAGCTCTAAGTACTTACCTCTCTTTCCCCTCTAAGGCCTTGTTCTGCCTTTACAAATTAGTAGATTTTCTAGAAGTAAAGAAGGGGCTTAGCTATTATATCCTCTTCTAAAAGGAAAG
>SATZ01000289.1:0-47178 GCA_004335205.1 Ascochyta viciae-villosae
AGGTCCTAGCAACTCTACTGCGTAGTTATTAGACGTCTAGGCTTCTACTAAGACGCAGCAGCACTTACCTAACCTGCTAGGGCCCCCCCTACTAGGTCCTAGCAACTCTACTGCGCAGTTATTAGACATCTAGGCTTCTACTAAGACGCAGCAGTATGTTAACTAAAACACAGAACTACTCTTAGAGAAGCTAGTCTTACTAGTTAGAAGCACCTCTAGTTAGGCACATCCTCTAGTTGCAGATTATATTTAGATAATAGGTGCGTTATTTAAATACCCTGTTTAAGAACATGCGCTAACTAGGTTGTATAAAGATAATAAAGCTAAGCAGTAACTGCTAACTTAGTCTCTGCAGGTACCTACTAACAGCAGCAGTAGTAATGCTAACACTAACTTGCTGCTACCTACACTAGACAATAAAGCTACTAAGTTACTGCTACCTGCACTAGATAATAATAATGTAACTAACAGCGCTGCGTATTGTTAGTTAACGCGCAGGAATTAACAGACTGTCTAGTTAGACTTAGATAATAACAATGCATTATACAGCAGTTATTACTCTTTAAGTCTACAAAACACAGAGAAGAAGACTGTAAACTATAATTATTATAGCAAGTATAATCTTTTTAGTAATTATAGCAAGTATAGTCTTTTTAGTTATTATAGCAAGTATAATCTTTTTAATAACTCTAAAAACAACAGAGCTAGCTCTATCTACAGTAACAGCTTTAAAGACAATAATAATAGAGACAATACTATAGACCCTAACCTTAGCGTAAGTAAACCTAAAGAGGAAGATAATAAAGACAACAACGTAGAGCGCAGAGCTTCTAAAGTAGCAAAGCAGGCAACTAATTTTGCCCTATTAAAGCTAGGGGCCTAAACTGCCTATTAAAAGGTGCTGAGAGATAACTTAGAGGTGTAGGAGTGTGCTAGACGTCTGTTTAACATTGCTCTTAGCAATCTAAAGGACCTAAAATAGTTCCCTAACTACAGGATACCTATAAAGCTAAAGGTAGAGTACTCTAGAGGTATTAGCATCTACGCCTACTAGGCTGTAGGCACTAGCAAGACCTACAAGATAGCATTTAGTGTTACTAGCTCTAGGATTCTAGGCAACCTTATAGGGTATAGAAAGACGTTTATAATTCTTAGTGCTAACAACGTTAACTTCTAACACGTAGCGTAGACGCACAGTGCTACCCTAATTAAACCTGCCTTAGCTAGAGACAACCTGCTCTTATAGCTACTAATAGACGCAGACAGCCTAGTAAACAGCTGCAAGGCTAGGCTAGGTGCAATGTTTATATCTGCAAACCCTAACTCTGTAGAGATCTAGATAAAGACGTTCCTGCTCTTATACAGCCCTAGTTCTGCTACAGAAAACTTTGCTCTAAAGTAGAAGCCTAAGCTAGTAATCCTCTACAGGGACACTGCTAAGGCAGTCTAGCGCTACAGCAGAGAAGAAGCTAGCATCTTTACAAGTATAAGCAAGGCAGACTAGAGGGAAGTGCTGCCTAAGCTAGACTAGACTAAGGCCTAAGTCTTATACGCCTATGCTTATATATATGCTCCTAACTAATTTAAATCTTAGGAGGAAGACTAATAGAGTTTGCATCCTAACGCTACAGACACCTAACCTGCGCTAACTAGCACCTGCTTTATTATTATTAGCACTAATAACTCTTAGAATAGTTTTATTAGCTATATTACCTCTAAGCAGGACGCTAAAACTAAGATAAAATAGGAAAAGAAACGTAGTAAAGTTCTGTTAACTCTAGCTAAGGTAAAGAGAGCGTGCGTGTTTGCAAAGACAGGTTGTTATAATAGACAACAGCCTATACAGGCTACACAGTATACAGTGTGTAAAGTAGGCCTAAGAGCTAAGAACACGCGCTATATGCTGTACATAGTTAATATGTAGGTTACTTTGTAGGTTGTAGTTAATAAGCTGCACTTATACTTATTAGAGGACACCTAGACGTACGCAAATATTATTACGCCCTTTATTAACTATTACAGGCCTAAAAACGCACCTAGTGTTATTAGAATTACAGGCACAGCACTAGATAATAGTACAGCCTTAATTATAACGTTTGCGCTAAAGGTGTGCTCTAGGATCTCCTGCAGCCTAACCTACTCTAGTCTAGCTGCGCTTACTAGTGTTAATCTTACAGTAATCCTTAAAATAATCCTTAGGCTTGCTAATGCGTACGTTAAGTATAGTAGCCTAAAGTGTAAAGAAGTAATAGATACTATCCTAGGGTCTAATAGCCTTAATGTTGCCTTTGCTGCTATGCTTAAACACTTTATAATTGCGCAGGGTAAAACAGCAGAGGACCCTTAGGGCTAGCACCTGTATATTATAGAGGTAGAGCTAAAGATCTAGGTTATTAAGGTTTAACATCCTCCTAAGCAGTAGGCGCGCATTAAGAGCGCGCAGTTAGCTATTATAGCTAAGCAGACAAGGCTGCACAAGAATAGGGTAGCTAGGTAGAAAGAGAGCTACGTAGGTAACGCCCCTAAGCTAAGAGTACCTGCTTTATCTGTAGCAAATCCTAACACTTATTACACAGCGCGTCTAATTAGCTGCTTTCTAGACCTAATTCTAGCAATAGAAGAGTACGCCCTAAACAATCCTAATAAGCTAAGGTTCTAAGACCTTAACAACTTTGCCTTTAGTAAGGTAAATCCTGTTATTAAGAATGCTCTTAGGAACATAGAAGCAACACGCGCGTTGTTTATTAGCACTATTACCTATAAAGCGTGCAAGAATTCTGCTAAGGTAAAGATAATAGTTAAGGAGATTAAGCGCTTCTATAGTAAATAGACTACACGTGTTGTAGAAATACCTAAGAGTAAGAAGAGCATTACTTACAGATCTAAGATAGTTATTCTTGCTAGTATACAGTTTGCGCGCGCGTTACTGTTGTGCTACCTTACTAACCTCTTTCTAGGCTAGGTAGTAGATATCTACAACAGCTGCAGTTGTGCATCTAGGCTCCCTGTGTAGTAGAAGTGCTAGGATTATAATAATAATACCCTAGACAACAACAACATAATTCTTATCTCTAGACTAAAGCTAATCTTATAGGCAGTAACTCTAACTAAGGGCTACGTGCTAATTAGCTTAGATCTGCCTATAAACAATAATAATTAAGTGCAGAGCAGCAGCTGCTAGTACTGCCCTAGCTAGAGCTACAACTGCAACGTAAAGTAGCTTATAACTATTAGCAAGGAGGGCGTAAGCAGTAATAAGTTCTTAACAATTAAGTTACGTACCTAGCAGAGGAACAATAGCAAGCTTAAACTCTGTAACTGCCTAAGAATGTTACAGACTACAGGCAGCAGCAGCAGTAGCAGCAGGGGTAACGCTAATATGTATAACATTACTAGGATTAAGAAAGAGGAGTTAGATAAAACTAAGCCGTATAATTAAGCAGACAGAGTATTATAGCAACAGAGTAAACAGATAACTATAGGGGCTTGTTAGACAATTAAGTTACTTTCTGCTACGCGTCTTATATATAGATAGTTAAGCATATAACAGCAATTAGTTATATTGCAGTAAGCTTATTAACAGCAGTGTTGTTATTAGCAGTATTATTATGTATAAGGTACCTAGACAGACTATAACTAATACTAAGGTACTAGGGGATAGCTGCTACAGCACTACGTATAGCCTTACTAGTATGTGTACTAACAACCTGTAGCAGCATATTTAGAAAGAGATACTAGGATATAGCTGCAACTTGCGTTAAGGCTAGTAGTAAGTTGTACTAAGGCATAGCAGTAAGTTATGTTAAGGTATAGTAGCAAGTTACGTTAAGGTATAGCAGTAAGTTATGTTAAGGCTTAGCAGTAAGTTACATTAAGGCTTAGCAGCAAGTTACGTTAAGGCTTAGTAGTAAGTTGTATTAAGGTATAGCAGTAAGTTATGTTAAGGCATAGCAGCAAGTTACTTTTAAGTTGCATAGCAAGTTATTACTAAGCTTAATTTGTAAATTTACCTTATAGTTATAGCTAGTGATTTTTTAATAGTTATGTATAATAATTAATATTTGTGCTTATATGCTAGGCCTAAGCTATTACTAGAATCTTACTCTGCTACAACACTATAACTATTACAGGATATATACTGTTTAAACCCTAGTTAATCTATCTAATAGATTACTGTACCTTTTTAGGTAGCTTAGGTAGGTTTAAGCTAGAGTCCTTACAACAACACTACAATATTACCTTGTTAAGCATATTATATATGTTTATAGCCTTATAGATCTTCTATCTAAAAGAGGAGGAAGAGAAGGCTAAGAAGGAACGTAGTCCTAGCTAGCAGACTGTCTGCAACTACGTCTACAAACACTGCTGCTTAACAGTATCTGCTAGTTAGGGCTATATCTAGGGCCTTTTTTTAAGCTTGTAGGTTTAATTTACAGTAACTACAGCTATCTTTTTGCTCTACTAGCAACTATACTATTGCTATAGTGTTTATAAAGAGGGGGTAAGCTTTATCCTAGGGAGGGAACAACTGTATTTGTCCTCCTTTACTGTTTTTAGATTTTTTACTTAACCTAACTACTATAGTGTAAGCAACTCTAGGAAATTAATTGTTAGCTGCTACCCTACCTATCCTAACAACCTTACAATTACAATTTTTTAAACAGATTTAATAATTAGAGGCTAATATATTAATTCTGCTTAATAATTAGGAGTAGAGAGGTTTTGTTTAGTTGTTTTAAGGTAATTAAACAAAATTAAATTAATATTTTTAAATTTGTTTAATTGTTACAACCCTAGAGGACACCCTAAAAGCTACTATAATAGCTGCTAGACACTGTAAACAAGGTTTCTGCTATACCTATAAAGCTAGTGCAAGTAGACCTGCGTGTCTAGCAGCAATGTATATATGTGTGTAAGTTACGTGTTTAACTTGCTGCACTACGCACCTGTAGGTTAGGCAACTACAGATATATACTACCTACTTAACTAGAGTTATTGCTACAGTATAATGCACTACATTATGCTGCTGCTAACACTGCCTTAGGCAGATAACTACAAGGTAGAGTATAAGGGGCTTAGAGCTCTACTGCACGCTGTTGTTAAGAGCCTTGTAGTCTACGTAACTCTAAGGCTTGTTAAGTATTAATTTATAACTCCTAGGTATTATTGTTAATAACTTATAAGGCCTTCTAAGTAGCAACGTGCATCTTCTATTAAACAAACGCTGTCTTGCCTTTACCTACCTTACTACCCTCTATAACTTTATTGTACCTGCTAGCATTAAGTAGTTTAACCTTAGCCTTCTTTTTCTTACCTCTCTCCTTACTCTTACTTACACGTTTGCAGCCTACAGTCCTCTTTACAAGCAGCTTCCTCCTCCTCTTCTTAGGCAACAGTATTAGTAGGAGATAGGCAGCTAATACTATTGTTCTTAACAACCTCTTCCTTAACACGCTTTGCAGTAGAGACAAATTCCTCCTTACTATTATTATTAGCAGTATTAGACTCTTTGTACAACATAGGAGTCTTTAATAAATAAGCTTGCTTATAACTAACTAGATAAAAGGCTAGCATCTTGTTAGAGGCTGCGTTGTTAGAGGTTATATTGTTGTTAAGCGTCTTAGCTAAAGTCTTGCTGCAATAAAGCAATGCAGTGCCCTTAGGGGTGCAGGGAGTCCTAGGCGTAGCTGCAGTTTTAAAAGAACAGAAGGAGCTTAGGGTAGCGTTAGTAGTCTAGCAACCTAAGCTAGTGCTGTTAGCAACTGCCTTCCTACTGCTACGCAAGTTAGTTAAGTAATAAGAAACTGCCTTTAGGGTGCAGCCTAAGCCTAGAGTTAGTTAATAAACTCTTACAGGTTAAAGAGAAACTAACCTTTACTAATTTCTGTAGCTAGGTACTTAAGGAACTTCTTTAAGATCTTAATTTTGTAAGAAGCAAAGGTACCCTTTAGAATCTGCAGTTGCTTATTAGTTAATAGACAAAGTTAAGAGTAGGCATATGTTAGAAAAGCACTTACTGTCTAATCCTTATTAGCAGTTGCGTTAACTATTGTAGGTAAAGGTACATAGGTAGTAACTTAGCTTAGTTAGCAAAAGCGCTTTAGGCTAGCTGTAGGTCTTAGCGCAGGGATATATATTAAGGTAAGGCATCTACAAGTATAACTAGCCTGCTGCTTTTACAATTCTGTTACTATGCAGATTAAGTCTAAGTTCTTTAGACAGCTTTGCAATAAGCTGTAAGACAAGCCTAGCATCTATAATAAATAGGAGGGTAAGTAGTAATGTTTAACAGGTAGCAGGTTAGCACAGGGTGTAACTGTCTGTAACTTAGTAATAGTGTACCCTAAAGCTTGTTAGAAGGTAGTTTCTATAGGTAGTTGTTACTAGATAAGGCTAGTCTGTTTACTTTAATAGCGCGTCTTCTTACTAGATAGCTTCTTTAATCTTACACTTAACTACCCTACTTTTAATAAAGCTAAGAGGTATAAGAAAAAGACTAAGTACAATTTATTAGTAGAAGAGTACAGGAGAACTAGTTGCTAACAGCTTAACCTACTACGTAATTGCAGCCTGCTACTTTTACAATTCTGTTACTATACAGATTAAGTTTAAGTTCTTTAGACAGCTTTACAACAAGCTATAAGACAAGCCTAGCATCTACAATAAATAGAAGGGCAAGTAGCTCCTGTGTTACTACTACTTTGTGCTTATACTTCTTAGACCCCTAGCATGCGCTGCAGCTACTAGCTAAACTACAGAAGTAGCTGTGCTTCTGTGCTAGCCTTAGGCCTCTACTGTTAGCTAGCTTAAGTAAACTATCTATAGCTTAAGTAGCAACGTTTAACAGGTGCTAGGTTAGCGCAGGGTACAACTATCTATAGCTTAGCAACAGTGTACTCTAAAGCTAAGAGGTATAAGAAAAAGACTAAGTATAATTTGTTAGTAGAAGAGTACAGGTCTTATAAAGAGGCTATTAAATAACAGTATGTAGAGAAACTACAACAGAATAAAGAAACAAAAGAAGAGCTAGCTTGTAATAGTGCTAACGCTCCCTCTTACTAGCCTTTAGCCTAGGGGGGGCCTATACCTATTATATAGGCTAGGGGGCCTCTAGCAGTAAGGCGCGTTGCTTGCTGCAAGGGCTGCTTAGCAGTAGGCTGCTAAGCTTCTTTAGGCAGAGCGTTAAGGTAGATATATTTACTAGTTACAGCACGTTGCGTTAAAATACTACAGCACGTTGTATTAAGAGATTATAGCAAGTTACGTTAAGAGATTGCAGTAAGTTATACTAAGAGATTATAGCAAGTTATGTTAAGAGCTTGTAGTAAGTTATATAAACAGATTATAGCAAGTTACGTTAAGAGATTGTAGTAAGTTATATAAACAGATTATAGTAAGTTGTGTTAAGAGATTATAGCAAGTTACGTTAAGAGATTGTATTAAGTTGTGTTAAGAGATTACATTAAGTTGTGTTAAGAGATTGTATTAAGTTATATTAAGAGATTGTATTAAGTTGTATTAGCATATTATAGCAAGTTATATTAAGAGACTATAGTAAGTTACATTAAGAGACTATAGTAAGTTACATTAAGAGATTATAGCAAGTTATATTAAGAGATTGTAGTAAATTATATTAAGAGATTATAGCAAGTTATATTAAGAGACTATAGTAAATTGTATTAAGAGATTATAGTAAGTTATATTAAGAGATTATAGTAAATTGTATTAAGAGATTATAGTAAGTTATATTAGAAGATTATAGTAAATTACATTAAGAGATTATAGCAAGTTGCATTAGGAGATTATAGTAAATTATATTAAGAGATTATAGCAAGTTGCATAAAGGGATTATAGTAAATTGCATTAAGAGATTATAGCAAGTTGTATAAAGGAATTATGTTAAATTGTATTAAGAGGTTATAGTAAATTGCATTAAGAGATTATAGCAAGTTACGTTAAGAGAGTATAGCAAGTTGCGTTAGAATAGCATAGTAAGTTACGTTAAAATAGCAGGCATGTTGTGTTAAAACACTAGTAAGTGCTTATTACAGATTTAACTTACAGTAGTATTATACGCAACTTGCAGCAGTATTATACGCAACTTGCAGCAGTATTATGCGCAACTTGCAGCGCTATTTCCTTTATAGTAGTATAGTAACTTACAGTAACATTCTGTAACTAACTATAGGTTAGCAGTGCTTTGTTGTATATGCTAGCATATAAAGCAAGTTAGCAAAGTAGGAGAATAATACTATCTGTTTATAAGACTAACACTATTCTTATACACTATAAATTAGGTAAAACAACTTAAGCAGCGTTATCTGCTGCAACGCTACAGCTAACGCTAGGCTGCCCTGCATATATTATAACTAGAAAACCTTAATCTGTTTGTTAAGCTTATTATCCTTACTGTCTGCTATCTCCTTAACTTTGTATATAGTAGCTAGAGCCTCTGTCTCTATACTTAACGTCTCCTTCTTACTAATTAGCCTGCTAGCAATTGTATCTGCTCTAAGCTAGCGCTTAAGCGCCTTGCTTGCAGCACACAGATTAGAATGCTTACGCTTAACTAGGTTAATAAAGACGTCTAGCTAGCTTATGTAAAGCGCTTACTCTAGCTACTAGTAGGACACTTGCTTATATAGTATTAACAGTAGACTGCCCTAGCTTAGGCCCTCTACAATAGTGTGCTAGCGTACTGCTTACTTTAGCTAATTATAAAAGACTTTGTTATCTCTCTTTATAGGGGTAGAGTAGACTAACTTTACTAACGCTGTAATAGCTTCTGTACAGACTAGCTCTTTCCTGTAGTAGTTGCGCGTTTAGTTGTTGCTTACTACAAAGTTACGCTGCTAGATCTACTTAATCTTCTAGGTATAGGCCTTGCCTAGCTGCGTAAACGCCTACTACAATCTAATATAAACAGCAGCTAGCTCTGTCTTATAGCGCCTGTACCTGTTCTAGGTAATACAGAACGCACTATTAGGGTTGCGCAACATACCCTATACATCCTTCTTAAGCTGTAACTGCAAGGTCTGTATAGCTTAGCTGCGCGTGCTGACTTAGAAAGGCGTGCTCTCTTCCTGCTATACCTGCAGGAAGTGTGCTGTGTAGTAGCGTAAAGACTAGTTACTAAGGGCCCTAGCCTTCTCTAGCATTGCATAGGCTGTAAAGTAGAGCGTAGGAGAAGTTATATAGAAGTTAGCACTATTAGCAACACCTTACTTAATAATCTAGGTAATAGTTGCTACGTCCTTCTAGGCTATAGAGTTGTAGGCAGCCTGCTCCTGCAACAGTGCCTTATTACCTAGGACCTGCAGGCTAAGGTCTATGCGTCTCTTTGCGTAGGACACCTCTAACTTCTAGTTGCATTAGAGCTTAGCACAGCAGTTGTTATTTGTAGTTGTTATAATCTGCTTAGGCACTAGCTTAATTGTGTCTTTAGTAGGTAGAGAGGGTGTTAGAGCTAGCAACTTACTAATGTCTACGCAAACACACTTAGGATAAGAGTCTAGTAATTCTAAGGCAATATACTGCTTCTTTCCTAGTTGTAAGCAACTAGACAGTTGCACAGATAGAGGGTCCTCTTCTTTGCTGTTATATTAGGCTGCACTTACAGACACAGATACTAGGATAACCTCTACTCTCTATCTCTTCTCTGCAACAGACTACGCTACGCGTATAAAATAGCCCTAGCCCTTAGCAGACAGGGCGTTATTAGAGAGTGTCTTGCAGAGTAACTATATAGCAGCAAGAGAGGAATAGGCAATAAAGATAGGCTTACAGTAATAGGAATTGTCTAGGTTAGGAACTAGCTAACCTGCACTATGCAGGATTTTATTCTTGTTAGCCTGTAACAGTAAACTCTGCACACGCTAGATAAACAGCTGCTTATAATCTTTGTTTAGTAGTTTGTATCTATAGTAGTTAGTAATAGCTACGTTACTAGGCGCAGGGAAACTGCGCTTACTACTATTAAATTGCTCTACAGCTTAGTATAGAGCAGTAGACTAGTGCATGTTGTTAGTGCGCTTCCTTTAAGGCTACTAGGGTTGCAACAGTAATTTAAGAGGAAGAGGTAGAAAAGGAGAGGAGAGAGTTAAGAAGACAGCGCGTGCTTAGATATAAAGGTGTAACAGATAGACGCACAGATACACAGACGTATAGTAACTTGCAGCTAAGTGCTACTTGCAACTTACTATAGCCTAACTAACTACAGCCTTAAGTTACTGCTACTTACAGCTAAGAGCCTAATACAACTTACCTTAGCAGCCTTAACTACTAATCTACTGCAACTTACAGTAACTTACAGTAACTTGTTAAGTATAATATGTAGTTTTGCTTAGGTCCTAAGCAACCTGCTACAGAGAACTAGGATTAGACTGCAGCCTAATAAGTTAAGACTGCGCACTAACTAGCTAGACAAAAGATTACCTATCCTTAGCACCTTAACTAGATTTATTAATAATTAAGTTACTCTGCCTAAATTTGTAAGTAAATAAGTACTTAGATAGCAAAAAACTTAATAAACTTAACTTAATTAGTTAGCTAAGTAGACACTTAGATTTTTTTTTTAGTGTTATAGCCTTAGCAAAAAACTATGCCTTAGCAAAAAAAAAAGTGTAAAGTTAACTAAAAACACTATAAGATGTTTCTTAGCCGACTTAAACCTAGGACTCTAGAATTACTAGTTCTAGCTGCTGCAGTTAGTCTGAATTTAAACTGCTATAAGGAAATTAAGGTATAACAGTCTATTATTACAAGCTTAAACCCTAGCACTACTAGCAAGGTAGCGCTACTACAAAGCATAGTTTATATAAAAACTACTAGAGTTTTTAATTATATATACTCTAACTCTAAAGCAGTTAGTAGAACATATATGTATGTTGTAGCTAGCGTTAGTAACAGGCAAAAGTAGATCTATTCTGCTGCTACTAACGCTCTAATTAGTAGAGAGACTAGTATATAAGCTGTAATACTGTTTTAGTATGCATTAGGAGTTTAGTAAGCTACTAATAAATCAACACAGAACTTAATTAGATAGTAATAATAACAACCTAACTATAACTACTAATTTTATTTCTAGTAGTTAGGATCTCTGTATTTATATAGTCCTAGATAGCTCTTGTAATAGCAGGCCTAGTTTATAGTTGCATTATTAAATATATTATTACTTAAGTTTGTAACAATAGACTATTATATCTCTTTAATAGTTCTTTCTTATAAAATGCTTAAAAAATTCCCTATAACTACTACGCAATTATTTTTCTTAGATATTTTAGGAAAGTTAAGATGTACTACCTACACAAACTTTCTAAGCTAGAGTTAAAAAAAATAATACGTAGTTGTTTAACAGTGTAGTTTTGTACACTACGTTAAAGCAGATAAGGCTAAGTGCTAAGCATTATTGTTATCTACAACTAGCTTAACGTGTTAACTACGTGTTAAGTAAACCTAACCTACTATCTAAATTACTATTAAAATAAGCACCTAAGGCAAGAGACGCGCAGCTCTATTAGCAGAGGACACTCTGCTACCTACTAAACGTTACTAGCAGCTAACATAGCAGCTTCTTAAGAGTTAATAACTAGCATTGCCTCTACTTATATAGACCTAGCACATAGCACGCATAACTACTCTAGCATTACTACTCTAGACTTAGTAAGCCTCTCTATGTTGTTAGTTACCTATATATCTACTCTTTATACACCCTGCCTTATAAACTTCTACAGAAGACGCGCTGTTTAAATTAATAGTACGCAATAATAAGGCAAGGAGCATATTATTACTACTAGAGGATAGCTCTATAGCAGCAACAGAGGCCTCTAATAACAAGGATAGTACACTAAATAATAGAGATTACTTTGTAGACAACTTTAAAGGCATTAACTTTAGACAATTATTAGGTTTTATAAAGCTGCTGTTACAACACACACATAAGAAGTTGTAGGTTTTCTGTTATAGCTATTACTGTGTACTAGAGAGAGATTCCTATTGCATCTTCTTTATCTACTATGCCTGCTATCTATTAAAGGCTATAGATTGTAGTAGTGCTAGAAAGTACAACATTACTAATGCTATATTAATAGCAGTATCTTATCTTAGGAAGCACTATAACCTTACTCCTAGTAGCAAGCAACCTGCTATTAATCTAGTTAGGCAACACTTAGTACAATAGATGTTTACAGCTAGCAACTTATTACCTTAAAACCTAGCAAATGTAATAGGTACTAGCCCTGCTAACTACTGTTTAGGGCTGCTAGCTAGCCTGCCTATATTACTGTCTGCGCTCTGCCTAGGGCGCCTAGCACTACAACCCTTATAATAAAGATATAAGACAACTACTAGCTCTATAGAGAGGCGCTTAAGGCACTTACATAGGACTAGACTATTTAAGAGAGCTACTGCGCGCAGGCAAACCTATAGTTAGAGCTTACTAGATAGACGCAGTACCTGCATAGCTAGCTAAAAGCAGACCTCCTAAGCGCTTACTTACTACCTAGTAAATAAGACAATACTGCTAGCTAGGAGGAAGACAGGGATAATAAGGGAGACAACAACTAACAGGGATAATAATAGAGATAACAACAGAGATAATAACAGAGACAACAATAAGGATAATAACAGGGACAATAACCTAGTAAAGGAATATTAAGCGCTAGGGGCTGCAGTAAGAAAATGCTTATTACTTATCCCTACTAATCTAGCTATAAGTTACTTACTACTGTTTTGTCCTATATAAGGTAACTAAGGACTAAAGTGTTAGTATAACTCTAACTTAATAGATTAAGATGTTTAACTACAAGAGGTTATATATAAAGTATATTGTTTATACTACTAAATCTAGTAATTAGGTAGTTCTTAACTACGCCTAGATCTTAGCCTAATACAGAAAGTTTATAAGGGAACTCCTTTATTAGTTTTAGAAAGACAAGGTATATTAAACAGTAATTAATAGCTACTTAAGAGTACTGTAGGTATAGGAAGAACTACTAAACATATATAACATAATCCTTAATGCTAACTCTAGAAAGCTGTTAAAACCTAGTTAGCAGATTAGGAGCTGTAGTGCGTACCTACTTGTTATAGTAGATAGTAGCTTAGTTAGATTTTAAGAGGTAAACAAAAGAGCTAAATACTTTGTTATTACTTAGACTACTGTAGTAGAAGCTTAGTTGTGTTAGAAAAATAATAATATCTAGATAAGAGAACTCTAAACGCAGTAAAGGCAAGTCCTTAGCCTTATAGAGTACTGTAAGCATTGTGTTTAGAACCTAAGAAGTGTTAAGGCCGTAGTTTACATGCTAACGCTTCTAGGTCTAAGAAAACTGCACGTCCTGCTACTTAACCTTAATAACTAGGGCCTCCTAAAGATTAGTACAGCTGCTCTGCTAACCCTGTCTATAAAGGCTGTAGTTAACTAGCTAGGTAAGATAGCAGCTAGCTACAGCTTCCTCTGCTACCCTAGCAACAGCTTTAACAGGTAGAAGAACTAGCTCTTCTATTACTTGCTAGCTAAGGCGCTGCTAATAGAGCACTTCTTCTACAGCATAGTATAGCATAAGCTAACAGTTATTGCGTATATAAAGACTGTGCGTAGGTTTAAGGAGGGCCTCTTTGTGCTAGTATACCTTTTAGCTAGAGCTCTACTGCAATTATATAGTAGGTTAACATATCTTACACCTTAGTAGTAGCTCTAGCTAAGCAGGTAGCGTAAGCCTGTAGTTACTTAACCTATAGGTACGCAGTGCAGTAAGTTAGATATATAACCTATACAGACACATACATAGCTACTACTAAGTAATCTCTTAATATAACTTGCTAAAATCTCTAAACGTAACTTACTATAATCTACTAATACAACTTACTGTAATCTCTTAACATAACTTACAGTAATCTCTTAGTACAACTTGTAGTAATCTCTTAATATAACTTACTATAATCTCTTAACATAACTTACTATAAACTGCTAATATAACTTACTATAATCTCTTAATACAACTTACAGTAATCTCTTAGTATAACTTATAGTAATCTCTTAGTATAACTTGCTATAATCTCTTAGTATAACTTACTATAATCTCTAAACATAACTTACTATAATCTACTAATACAACTTACTATAATCTCTTAATATAACTTATAGTAATCTCTTAACATAACTTATAGTAAACTCTTAGTGCAACTTACTATAATCTCTTAGTATAACTTGCTAAAATCTCTAAACACAACTTACTATAATCTGCTAATATAACTTACTATAATCTCTTAACATAACTTATAGTAATCTCTTAGTACAACTTGCTATAATCTCTTAGTGCAACTTACTAAAATTTCTAAATATAACTTACTATAATCTACTAATATAACTTACTATAATCTCTTAACACAACTTATAGTAATCTCTTAGTGTAACTTATAGTAATCTCTTAATATAACTTACTATAATCTCTTAGTACAACTTGCTAAAATCTCTAGACACAACTTACTATAATCTGCTAATATAACTTACTGTAATCTCTTAACGTAACTTATAGTAATCTCTTAGTGCAACTTACTAAAATCTACTAAAGCAACTTACTGTAATCTTTTAACATAACTTGCTATAATCTCTTAATATAACTTGCTATAGAGTCTTAATACAACTTACTATAGTCTCTTAATATAACTTACTATAGTCTCTTAATACAACTTACTATAGTCTCTTAATATAACTTGCTATAGTCTCTTAATACAACTTGCTATAGTCTCTTAATACAACTTGCTATAGTCTCTTAATATAACTTGCTATAGTCTCTTAATACAATATACTGTTAGATACTTTATACATATAAGTAAGACTCTAGTATTACTTACTTAAATGCTTTCTACATAGATATAACACCCTACTTAAAAGGAAGGTTGTTATAAGAACTAGGTGCTAGGCTATATTAAACAGGGATGCTATATTAAACGCGTATACTATTAGCTACTTTTAGATAGCTAGAACACACTGCTACTCTTACTACGCTCTCCTAGTAACTGCTCTCTAGTCTACTTAAAGACATCTCTTATTAAAGGGGACTGCCTTAACAGTGTTAAGTTAGCTAGGCTAGCTAATATAACTGCTCTAGCACCTACCCCTGCCTACTTTACTACAGCGCCTTACTCTTACGTAAACATAACTATTAGCGTATCTAGCTTATCTAGACCTAAGCTCTGTATTCTAGCCTGCATAGACAGCGTTAGGGGCATATACTCCTCCTACACAGCTATATTAGGTCTCTTACTCCTACTAACCTAGCCTACAACCTAGTACTACTTACTATTATCTAAGTCTAGCATCTCTACACCTACTTTCTTACATTCCCTAATTAGCGTTACTGTGTTCTATAAGTTAGTAAGGGCATAGGTCTGCGCTGCGCAGTACGCTTTGTAAACTAGCTAGTAAATAACAGTTAACAGCTAAGCAGGCAGTAGAAGTTCCTTTAGCAGTAGCTGCCTCTCTACTAGCTTCTTCTTATGCACTCTCTTGTACTATATATACACGTACTTAGGGTAGGTAAAGATAGATAAGAACTATATTATCTGCTTAGTCTGCCCTTTAGCAGTATTCTTCTTAGTTAATTAGATTAGCGCGCTGCTTAAGAGGTAAGGCAGGATCTAGTGCGTTAGGTAGATAAGATAGAGGTATTACTCTATCTACTTATCTACTCTCTAGTAGCTAAGCTAACCCTTAATAAACTTAAAGCTCTACTGTAGTATAAGCTAGAATAGTAATCTTGCCTACACTTTGCGCTTAGTGCTGTTACCCTAGAGAAAGAGTAAGTCTAGTAGGTTAGCTACTTTTATAATGCGCATCTAGTTACTAGTAATAATATATAGTAGTGCTTAGACGCTGTCCTTAAGGAACATCCTGTGTATACTATAGTAGCAGAACAGAATATAGCTATTCTACTCTATAGCAGCTTATATTAGCTCTAGGTGTGTCTTATATACTGCTAGTATTACTAACTACACATTAGCGTTAAACTAGTTTAGGTTAAGAGTAAATATATACTCTAACTACTTCTTAAGCAGCTAGGGGTTCTGCTTTACGTTATACTGCGTAAACTACTAAGTAGCCTAGTAGAAGCAGGTATACACATTACTAAGGTCCTTTACTACCCTCTATTAGCGCTTATACTTATTATGTATTAGTATGTTCTCTACAAGTATATTGTTGCTGTGTAGCTAGGTAAGCTGCTTAGACACCTAGCTAAACTTAGGCAGAAACTAGCTAAGCCTATAGTTAGCTATAGTCTGCTATATCCCTAGTCCTTCTTTTACTATAATATCTACCTCTTACGTCTGCTCTTAGCAGTCCTTAAACAGCAGTAACTCCTTAGCTAGTAGGTTACTGCTGTAGCAGAACTGCAGCACCTGTAGCACTACTACTATTACTATTATCTCTTATAGCAAGATACTTAGGCCTGTGTTAGTAAGCGTATGCTTAAACAGCATGTAGTACTTATTTATCTGCGCGCAGAAGAACCTAAACAGCACGTATAAGGAGATAATGTAGTACAAGAGCAGTAGTAGAGCGTTGTTAGTATTACTATTACCTTTATAGTCTTACTCCTCCTATAGGCTATATATATTGTCTATTATAGCTAGAGACACGCAATGCTCTTTACACGTGCTGTATAACTACTACTAGCTGTCTTAGAGGTAGATAGCAGCACACCTCTTACTATGCACGTACACAGTAGTACAGACCTTTTTATTAAAGGAGATACTGCTGCTCTACTTCTATAGCAAGCAGATATAGCAAGGATTAAGCACTAGATTCTCTATAGCCTAGTTGTTAAACACGTACACTTTAGACACGTTAAATAGTAACTTAATAGTGCTGTAGAACTATAAGTACACTAGCCTATCTATATTCTTCTATCTATGCAGTTTTGTTAACAGTATTAGGCCTATAGTGTCTTGTATAGTTACTTATAGGTATATTATTACTTATACACTGCTCTTAGCCTACATACTATCTGCTAGGAGCTTTACCTATATACGTGTATAGGCCTCTAGGCAGTAGTACTTCTAGAGAAACGTCTCTGCCTTAAAGTTATTAGTAACAGCGTTGTATAGCAGCGTGTAATCTCTTAAGCACACTTCTTTTACTATGTTTATAAATATACAGCTCCTACTATAGAACTACAGGTTAGTAATTTTATCTTATGCTGTCTTCTACACCTAGTAGGTAGTTGCTAGACTAACGCCTAGCTCTTACATATAGGCAAGCTTTGTGTTCTTAGCGTTTATAAAGAGCGTAGCACTCTTAAAGCAACTTAGGCCTAGATTCTTAGCAATTCTCTTAAGAATTAATGTCTACAGCTTATTTAAGTGTTTAGCCTGCAGCGTAAGCAGCAGAATCTGCTCTTATAAGCTGTTCTTGTTCTGCTTAGCCTTTTTTAACATTGTAGTAATGTCTATAGCAGTAATATCCTCTAAGTAGGAATAGTACTTTATCCTAGCTACTAGCACTAGGGTATTAAGAGCAGGAAGCAGCACTACGTCTAACTAGAGCTGCTAGTCTTACTTACTAAGGAAGTTGCTGTGCTTATACAGACTCTCTAGACACAGCTTAAGAAAGAAGACGTATACTAGTAGTAACTAGATACTACCTACAACTATACTAAAGCAGTAATACAGGATCTTATACAGTAGTAGCATAGTTGTAGTTAGCTTATTACAGGCGTTATACGCCCTAACTATTAGCTTAAAGTAAATATTAGTGTTTAGGTTAAAGGTAGTATACGCCTAGAGGTACTACTTAATTCCCCTCTGTGTAAACGCTAAGCTACTAGGAAAGCAGCACACGCTGTCTATATTAAACGTTACCTTAACACTATGCCTCTTCTTACTCCTATTATAGTGCTGCCCTAGGCATAGGCTATAAGGCAGGTTCTTATTACGTATACCTGCGTCCTTAAGGTATGTAGCTAGGCTTATACCCTTAAATATAGCCTTTAAGTTAAGCCCTTTAGGTAAGAGAGACTGTTTTAGTATTATTTTAGGATTGTTAATAACATTAGGGAGTAGTTAGCCCCTATTATACACTCTGCTAAGTAGGCATATAATCTACTTAAGACTCTTACAGATTAAGTGCACGTTAGGCTGCTTATAGTGCTTCTAGTGTCTTCTCTCTGCCTCCTTATGCTCTTTGTATATACAGCCCTAGAATTTCTACAGTTGCTTTATAAGCTTATACACTATTTACTCTGTAGGCAGTGTTACTAGGCTGCTAGCCCTAGGCATTAATTATACAGACAACACTACTTATTTAATATCTAGATTAAGTATATCTTGCTATTCTAGTGTTACAGTAGGCTAAGAGCTAATGTTTTAGCTAGACAGCGTGCTGCAGGTTAAGGGTTAGTTAGAAGAGAACTACAGCAATTAAGGTGTCTGCCTTAAAGAAGCACTCTATGCAGGAGCTACTTTAGTAAGCTACTGTACGTAACTGTTGCTTAATTATTGTCTTACTACAGAGCTAACTTAAGATAAGAGTGTGTTACTCTGCGTTAAAAGCAGAGTTCTGCGCTAGCTGCCTCTATTTCCTAACCTAGCTAAAGACGCTGCTCTCTACTAGACTAGTATTTAGAGGCTGTAAAGAGCGTCTTCTAGCATGTTGTTACTATTCTCTATAATAGATATAGATGCATAACTCCTACTGTAAGTATACTTAACATTAGATAGTAACCTTGTTAACACATCCTTAGCTCTTAGATCTATCTCCTCTACTTATTATATAACACGCACTTTATACTTATCTAGCTTATAAGCCTGTTCCCTATTACTTACTTAAAGTTAGCTAGTAACTTCTACAGCCTTAATGTTATTATCTGCAAACAGTATAAAGAGTCCCTTATTATCTCTATCTTTGTCTTTGTCTAGGAGATTATAAGAGATAATTATATTAGGGCTAATACAAAGGCTAACGCCTAGCCTAGTTATAGCTAGAACATTAGAGGGTGCAGGTGCGTAGAAGACAAAGTCTAGGTAAGTTACTTATTGCTTTCTGCGCAATTTTAATACGCAGTAAGTCTTCTACCTTACTTTAGCCCTCTCTTTATTAGTAACATACTTTCTTAGTCTTTCTTATAGCATGTTGTACGTTGTGTGTTGTCTTAGCTTGTCTAGAACGCAGTTTAGAAAGGTGTTTAGGAGTTAGCACAGGAAAAAGGTCTAATACAAAGAAGGTTTAAACTAAAACTAGATTAGAGTACCTAGCATCTACTTTCTATATTAATTTAACTTGCTTAAGGCGTTTACGCAGCAGGTACTGTAGTTCCTTATACAAAGCTAGCAAAGAAACACCCTTATAATCCTTATTTAGCAGCTAGTACAGGTAGTAGGTAATAATATTACTATTGTATAAGGCAGGAACGCTGTAAGGTTTAGTTCTGTAAGTTGTAATTAACTTATAGAGCACTGTTTAGCCTGTTTAGAGTCTATTATGTTGCATAAGTTACCTACATATATTCTTTAAAGTGCCTAGGACCTATAAAGCGTATTTTCTATTTTCTATCCTTACTTTGCCTTTTTTACTGTTTTAATGCTATTTAAACTCTTCTTTACTATTTAAATCCTTCTTCTTAAAGCATCTTTCCCCTCTAGCTAGTAGCAGATATAACATTCCTCTACGCTAGATAAACAGGTTAACTAGTTCTATAATTATGTAAGTAAACGTTTTTAAATTAGTTATAAACTGTACTTAATTATTATAGTAGCAATGTTTACAGCTTTATCTTTAAGGTTTACATTAGTTTAGTTTAAAAGAGCCTTCTTCCTATGTACACTAGCATTATATTTAATAATAGTAGCCTAGTAGGGACTAAATTTGTTAACATATTTAAGGAAAGCTGTCTCTTCCTTAACTGTCTAATATACCCTTTTCTGTGTTGCTATTACATGTTAGTAAGATTGCTAGACTTATGCCTCTGCCTAGTAGCTAGCTAGGTTAGGAAGAGGTCTATTATACACTGTAGTTAGACTTACAAAGCAAATGTTAGGAGTGCTAAATAGTAAAGAAGTTAACCTAAGTTAGTGCTCTAAACAATTTGCACAGGTTATACATTAAGTTACTTAGTTTACACAACAGGGGAGAACCTAAAGCAGCTCTTTGTTACTTCTGTCTGCTAAGATATTACTAGATTAAGAGGAGTTAATTAATACAGAGAGGGAAGGAACAGAGGATAGACTAGGTAAACATCTTGTTATTAACTGTTTAAAGCTGTTCCTGCAGTCTTTAAAATTGTCCTTAATTAAGATTAGTATAGAAAGGTAGCTGCTATCTGCAAGACAGTTTAGGGCTAGGCTAACAACAGCCTTCTAGAAGGATGTATTATAAGGATGTAACAGCCTTATATCCCTAAACAGCAAATAAGAAGGTATAAAAGGGAACTCTGTGTTTTCTACCTTAAGCACTAACCTACTAGGGCGTTACAAAGCTAGTTGTCTAATTAAGCTATAGAACACTTTAAGTGCTGTAGAGGGCACTGCCTATTAGCTAGATTATTTAGTATTCTAGTATTGCAGTTATATAACCTTAGGGGTAACAACAGTTTTAGAAGTTAAATCTAGGGACTAAAGGTATATAGACAGCCTAGTACGCTTAATTAGAGATTTAACAGCATATAGAGGAAGCAGATTATTATCTATTAAATTAGAGAATCTATTACTAAACTTAACTCTTTTTACGCTAGGCAACTAACAGAAGATAGCTCTAGGTCTAAAAGAAGGTTGCTTTATAGTTAGTGTAGGCAACACAAGTAGTATAGAAGGGATATAAAAAAGTAAAGAGGTATACTAGTAAGAAGGAGGTAGTACCTTTATAGGATTAGAGGGAGGGACAGCGTCTTTAACTATAGGGAGTAGAGTAACTGTAACTAGGAAGAGAATTAATGTTGTGTTTAACAGTGCTTAGCTTTAAGTATTAAGCAGCAGAAGGAGTTAAGTTTTTATATAGTAGGGTAGAAGTAGAGGTTGTGTAAAGGGTTAAAGTTAAGGGGATTAGGCAAATTGCCTTTCTTATTAACAGAGGTGTAATAAGCACAGAAATAAAGGGGCTAAAGAGCTAAATAGAGGGGTAACTAGAGGCTTTCTACCTTAGGCATGCTAACCCTTAGGAACACCTTAAGGTAACTATAGTTACCTCTTAGCGCCTACGTACACGTATATATTCCCCTAAATCCTTAAGAGCTTAACCTCTAAGGATTTGTCTTATCTTATCTAATACTATACATTTTTATCCTATCTCTCTTGCGTGCCTACAGTGTCCTTATAGAAAGTACTAGTAATAATAGCTATTGCATAAGTATTAAGTGTTGTTTAACCTACACTTAAAAGGTTTAAATAATAGAGCCTATAGATAGAGGGGGCTAGTAGAAGAGGAGAGAGGGAGGGAGCAGATTAAGGTTTAGGAGTAACCTAGCCTCTTTATAACCTACTATTAACCCTAATATAAAGCTAAGCAGATGTAAATAGAATAGGGATACTTATAACGCGTTAGTGTCTTTAAATATATTTAGAGGTAGGCAATAATAACTCTTCTTAGCTTAGCGTAACCTACATCCTACACTGCTACACTACCCCTTAACAGTGTAATAACTACAACTTAGATTATAGTTCTATAAGTTATAATTAACTTACAGAGCCCTATTTAGGCAGTGTAAAGTTAGCTAGAGTAGTTGCTAGCTATGTAGCAATATACCTAGAGGTAGGTAATAATAACTCTTTTTAGCTTAGCGCAACCTACATCTTACGCTACTACACTACCTCTTAACAGCATAACAACTACAACTTAGATTATAGTTTTGTAAGTTATAATTAACTTATAGAGCCCTGTTTAGGCAGTATAAAGTTAGCTAGAGTATTTACTAGCTGTATAGCAATAGACCTAGAGGTAGGTAATAATAACTCTTTTTAGCCTAGTAGTAGGCAATAATAACTCCTTTTAGCCTAGCGTAACCTACATTCTGCTCTATAGTACTACCCCCTAACAGCATAACAACTATAACTTAGATTATAGTTCTATAAGTTGTAATTAACTTACAGAGCCCTATTTAGGCAGTGTAAGGCTAGCTAGAGTAGTTACTAGATATATAGTAGTAGACCTAGAGGTAGGCAATAATAACTCTTCTTAGCTTAGCGTAACCTGCGTCCTACACTGCAGCACTACCCCCTAACAGTATAATAACTACAACTTAGATTATAGTTCTATAAGTTGTAATTAACTTACAGAGCTCTGTTTAGGCAGTATAAAGTTAGCTAGAGTATTTGCTAGCTATATAGCAATAGACCTAGAGGTAGGTAATAATAACTCTTCTTAGCTTAGCGCAACCTATGTCCTGTGCTACTACACTACCTCCTAACAGCATAACAACTACAACTTAGATTATAGTTCTATAAGTTGCAATTAACTTACAGAGCCCTATTTAGGCAGCATAAGGTTAGCTAGAGTAGTTACTAGCTGTGTAGCAATAGACCTAGAAGTAGGTAATAATAACTCTTCTTAGCCTAGTATAACCTGTGTTCTACACTGCTACACTACTCTCTAACAGTGTAATAACTATAACTTAGATTATAGTTCTGCAAGTTGTAATTAACTTACAGAGCCCTGTTTAGGCAGTATAAAGTTAGCTAGAGTAGTTACTAGCTAAGTAGCAGTAGACCTAGAAGTAGGTAATAATAACTCTTCTTAGCTTAGCGCAACCTACGTCCTGCGCTGCAGCACTACCCTCTAATAGTGTAACAACTACAACTTAGATTATAGTTCTATAAGTTGTAATTAACTTATAGAGCCCTGTTTAAGTAGTGCAAGGTTAACTAGAGTAGTTACTAGATATATAGCAGTAGACCTAGAGGTAGGTAATAATAACTCTTCTTAGCCTAGCAGTAGGTAATAATAACTCTTCTTAGCCTAGCGCAACCTACATCCTGTATTACAGCACTACCCCCTAACAGCATAACAACTACAACCTAGATTATAGTTCTATAAGTTGCAATTAACTTGTAGAGCACTATTTAGCAAGTATAAGGTTAGCTAGAGTAGTTACTAGCTGTGTAGCAGTAGGCCTAGAGGTAGGCAATAATAACTCTTCTTAGCCTAGCGCAACCTGCGTTCTACGCTGTAGTACTACCCCTTTTTAGCCCTTATATCTTAACAACTAGACCTTAGACTGCAATTTAGAAGAGTACGTTCTCTTTACATAATTATACGCTTTTAATTCTACCCTAAAATTTAAAATTTAATTTTTTAATATTTGTCTAACCCTAGGCCTGTTTCCTCTCTTCTAGTGTTTAGCATAATCTATCTATACCTCTCTTATACTAGTAATATTTTTCTACAGGTATACCTATATATCTTAAATAGTCTATTTATTATTACACTAAACTATAGTTAGAAGCTGTGTACGCGTTTTTCTAGTTCTATCTATATTCTATTTTAGGCAGTAGTTAGCTAGTATAAGATAGAACTAGCATTATCCTTTGCTCTATTTATTTCCTAGCTTCTAGTAATATTTACTAATAATAGATTCTAGAAATTTACTTTCTAGGTAGGCTGTTTTAGTGTATATAAAACTTATATAGCTTAAGAAATATATAATATAATATAAACTCTAAAACTACTGTATTGCTAGCAGCTTAGTTAAGAATAGATGTTCTTATTCTAATATATTTACGTTGTGTTAATACGTGTTGTACTTAAGTTCTCTTTCTTATTTAGCTAGTTTATATTATAGCAGTAGGGAACTAGTTTATATTTAAGAATGTTTATAGTCTAGTTAAATTAGTAGTTTTTTATTTTACAGATAGAAAGAGTTTACCTATGTCTATTAGTAATTACTTCTTTATAATAGGTGTAAGGTAGATTATCTCTCTCTGCCTTAGTATTAGTGTGTTTAGGCTTAATAGCGTGTAGCTATAGTATACTAGTATAATAGAACTGCTACTACTTAGTGTAGATAACAGCTAGTCTAGACACAGACGTGCAGAGCTATATACATTTATTAGTTATATAGGTTAAGTATAGTAAGTAGGTGTAGCTAATACTAAAAACTCTCTACTAGTTAGTTCCTTATGTTTCTAGTGTAAGTCTTACTTATGTCTAGTGTTTAATAGTGTATACAACGTCTTTTAATATATATTGCACTTTTCTTCTTCTTTCTTATATTTATTATAACTAAGTTAGTTATTAAAATACGCGTTTAGTGCCTTCCTTCTATATACTAGTAGTATTCTGCTAATTTGCGTAAATTTAGCTATAGACCTCTTTATGTCTAGTTCTGCCTTATTATAGTATGTGTTTAGTATACTATGTCTAATAATAAGCTAAGCAATGCATTATAACCTATCTCTTCTACCTTATCTACTTTCTTACACCTAGTTAATTAAATGCTTAGGTAACCTAAATTAGAATACAGCTAGGAGGAAGTCTATATAAACACTAGCTGTAAAAGCGCTTATTATAATAAAGATACCTAATCTATTCTTAAAAAATCTAGCCTATATGCTAGTCTTCTCTTCTTCTAACAACTTACTGTAAAATCACTTATATTATAATTACTTACTAAGTTTGTCTACTATAGCCTAGCTGTTAATATAGACAAGGATTTTCTAGAACTTTATAACTTCTTATTAGATATATTACACTATCTATTTTGTTAACATTAGATTAGTTCTATTAATAGTCTGTACTTTGTATTATAGATTACTCTATACTATTAGTTTATAGAATGCTATAGTATTGCTTAGTATACTAAGAAGTTAGAATGCGTTACGTTGTTCTTTAAATAGGACAGTTACTAACAGTAATATTAGGTAGGTAGTATACTGTGTAATAGTTTAAAGGTTATACAAATAAGGTTAAAATTATACATTAGATAGTAAGATATAATAGAACTTATTAACTACAATCTATTCTAATTTACTTATAGCGCTTATACGCTAAGTAAATAATATTAATACACTATTACTAATACTCTTAGGTATTGCTAGTATAATAGACACTGTTTTATTATAGTAACTATGTTTCTACACTAATACGCATATACATAATGCCTTACAGGCTCTAACAATGTCTAAGCAGAGTGCAGTTAAGAGAATAATTATAATAGTCTGTCTATATTCTAGGTAATATAATAGTAGCAGGAAGAGTAGGCTTTTACTAGACCTAGTACTAGCAATGTAGATAATAATAGAGCTGCCTGTTATTACAGAACTAAGAGCTTGTTCTTACTAACCTTAAAATTAAGCATATTGTCTATAATTCTCTTATAGCAAGGAGAGAAGGTAAATATCTATCTACCTAGACAGTTACTCTTACAGTGTTTATTGCTAGTTAAATTATTTAGCTACTTTGTTGCTCTTAAGTAGGGTAGTAAACTATAGTACCTTATACTACTAAGTAGAGATTTTAAAGTATACTTCTGCTAGGTGTTGTTTTCTAGCAAACACTTTAGTTATATCTAACACATAGACTATATAAGCTGTTTCTAGTAAGTGTCTAGCTTATATTTCTTAAGCTTCTGCTTTAGCTTCTATAATTATCTTATCTACTTCTTCTCTAGACAGCTCTTTTAGTAGCCTATTGTTACTTTTAATTTTGTTTCTAAATATAATAAGTAGATACTAAAGAGTGCTAATGTTAATTTCTTATTCTATCTAATGCAGGGTTGCCTGTTAAATAATAAAGCTTAGTAGCTTAGACACTTTATGTTGTATTCTATCCTGTTTAGACTATAGAAAGCTGCTTATATCCTAGATGTAGTAGTATTCTTAATAGTCTTTAGCAACCTAATACTGTATTATAATATAGAATAAGCAAATAAGCTATAAATACTATACTAGTAACGCACTAACTTCTCTAGGTAGGAATTAATACACAGTCTTTAACAACTTATTACAGTTATATCCTTTATAGTAGTAAGAAACAACAGTAATAAGCCTATTAAAAAGGAATGTATTGCGTAGGCTGTTAGTTGCTAAGTTCTTATATTAAATACTAAGGATCTTAGTTCTATAGGCAGGTTAGCTACTTATAAGGTAGATAAGTAATAATAAGTAACTAAGAAAGCTTTAGACCTTATTATAGTATTATTTAATCTATATTAGGTCTCTTAGGTTAGATATAGCAGTCTTCTTAAATATTCTACTATTAACTACTTAAAGTATTTGTTTAGAGACAAAACCCTAATATTCTTAGAGATATAGTAATAAGAGAGTAAATACACTGTATTCTAGTATAGACTTAGTAGCTTACTCTTTAATCTTGTCCTATAGTACAGAGAGTAGTTAGTCTCTCTGCTTTATAAAGGCTAGCTTGTATAAGAGTAAAGATACTTACTTATATTTATTCTATACTATGTTCTTTATCTGCTCTAACTTAGTCTTTACTAAATGTATAGTAACAGAGTTGCTATTCTAGTATATAAATACATCTAGGTTCTCTCTATATTAAAAGCAGCTTACGTATCTAGCTATTATAATAAGCTAGTTTATTAGGGTTAGATATTCTGTAAATAGATAATTATACACCTATTTCTTAAACTTGTTAGTAATAGAGCAATTAGAATCTTTAGTGTAGCCTTAGTTTTCTATTACGTTAAACTTATTAACTAAGTCTTCTACTTCTTCTTAGGTAATACACAGCTATGTTAATGTAGAACACTCTTCTCTAGCCTCTCTATTATAGCCTACAATTTTGTCTTAATACTGCTAGGTAGCAGTAAGTCTAGCTATTTTTTTAAGCGCTAATAGGTCTGTAACAAAGTTATATACTTTGTAAAATTTATATTTGCTACTTAAAATAGACAGGATAGCAATAGAAGTTACTATAGCTAGTTTAAGGTTATCTGTTTATACTATTTATTAAATAAGAGAAAACTAGAAATTATAGTAGAGAAGTTTAGTAGTGTTAAGCACAGTACACTAATAATGTTCTTATATAGAAGGTATTTACCTACTTAATCTATGTAAGTGTTTCTAAAGTGTATCCTATAACTTCTATTAGTATAGCTGTAGATAGAGAAGTTGTTTAGATAGAGATAAGGATTAGCGTGTATAATAGAAAAAGGTAAATATTTTCTATAAACAGATAGCATAGCATAGGTTAAAGTTTTAGTAAGTCTCTAGGAGAGATAGAGGTACATCTATGTAATGCTTCTGCATTACTCTAATTCTAATGTATTAGAAGGTAAGAGTAGTAGTGTTTTGCTAGGTACAAACTATGCTCTTAACAGAGGAGTACAGAAAGAAAAGTAATAGTTTATTATCTAGGATTAGAGGTTTAATTGTTATAATAGCAGCATTCTAAGATTTAAATTAGGCTAGAATTTTAAGGAATTAGGTATAGGCTAGCTATAGGTTAGTTTATAGGTTAGGCATTGCAGGTATACTACTTATCTATTCCTGTTAATCCTGTTTTGCCTATTATAATGCACTTTCTAGTTACAGTTATAATTCCTCTAATACGCTTAGGTTTTTATTATTGTTTTTAGCTATTATTACGTTTAAGTCTAGCTATAGAGTTTACTTATTAGTTAACGTTGTTTAAAGAGAGGCTATTAGAAGTAGATTAACATAATTAGGTTCTTTAATATAGAAGAACTAGGTAACGCTAAGTTATACTACCTCTTTAGGGACAGTAATAAAGAATCTTTAGCTACAGACTAGGGATACCTAGTCTAGATACTACTTATTAGCTAAGGTTGTATTAGTATCTTTAGTAGAGGAGAGTAAGTAGATCTTACAAAGGTAGCCCTTTATATTAGCTGCTGTAGAAGTACTAGTTATAATATAAGAGTAGTGCTTATATTAGTAGCATCTTTTATAGAGCTTAAGAGTTAGGAATACTATAGTAGTCTTATTAGTTACTATAATAAAGTCTGTGTACTCCTTCTTAATATTGTGTTACAGCGTTATATTATCTATATTCTGCTATAACACACGCTGCTCTCCTAGTGTTACTTCCTACTAGTATAATTCTTATAGGTGCGTAAGTACTTTACTAGAAAGAAGAGTATATTAGTGTAGAGTATAGGTAAAAAAGCTATGTTCTTTGTTAAATTTTATAATAGTAGGGTATTTTATAATAATAATAATAATAACAATGTTAATAGGTAAGTATAGTGTTTAAGAGAGTATTTCCTCCTTTTTATAGGTTAGAAATTAAGAGCTACCTTTGTTAGGAATAGTTGTTACAGATTTAAGTTAATCTACAACATTATACGCTTTAACTAGGGATTATAGCTTATAAAGCACTTAATAACAATAGTAAAGCTTCTTCTATATAGCTACAACAACACTGCGTATCTAGCTAGAGGTAATAATTAGAAATAATAATGTTACTAACTTTATTTACTACGCCTCTGCCTAAACATTAACGCTTTCTAGTTTCTACATAATATTACCTCTTAAGGCAGAATTACTCTACACTTTTGTAACACAGACACTAGAGGATATATTACAATAGGTGTGTGTATATATTCTAAAATTACAAATAATTTAATTTATTAGAAGTGTCTATATATAGATAGAAAGCAAAATTAAAGATTCTTATATAGAGAATAAATAAGAGTCTAGAGAGGGGGTAGAAAATAAACACTAACTAAAACAAAGACAGAAAAATAAGAAACGTGTAGTAACTATATCTTTAAGCAACTGTGTTTCTAATAACAATAACAGCGCTTAATATATAGTAAGAGGAGCTTCCTACAGAAGGTTGCTTTAACACTAGCTATGCGCTATAACACAGGAGCAACACTAATATAAGGAGTTTATTTTAAGGATACTAAAGATAAGTACTAACTTACTTACTAGAATAATTATTAAGGTAGTAGTAGTAGGTATAAAGAACTATGTTTGTAATTAGTAGATAGTCTTAAAAGTATAGTAATTACAAAATAAGAAGAGAAAGAAGTTATTTTTAGATTATGTTGTATAGATACTAAATAGAAAGAGTAGTAATATAATAGAGTAGAGTAATAAAACTAATATAACGCAAGCGTCTAATATAGGCCTCTCTTAGGTGTCTAGTTCCTAGGTAATTCTTACTTACTCTAAAGCTCTTAAGTTTAAAAGCCTTTTCTTTATAGTATAGAAAAGCTAAGCTATAGAGATTATAGGAGACATAAGATATTAATAGATTATAGTAGAAATGTACACAGAGTATAAGTCTTTAGAAGGGTTAATTAGGCACTAAGCAGCTCTATCTAGTAGCAGAGGCTACAGTTTTACTTTAGTAGTAAAGGAATAGCTATTTAGTTTAGTATATAAAAAGGCTAATAAATAAAAGAGTATAAGAGAAGAGTACCTAGTTAAATAGAGAGAGTTTAGACGTTAGCTAGATTATAGGAAAAGATAGGCTATGCTTAAGAAGAGATTTAGAATTAGAATATTTATACTATTACTAAGGTAGAACATTTTAAACACTTATATTAAGTAAATATTATCTATAATTCTGTTTACTTAATTAGTAGATATAGTAGAGAGTTACAATAATAATACAAAGAAAATAGTAAGGTAAGTAGAGACCTTATACACTGTATGTATAAGAGAGGATACACTACTACCTATCTTATTTCTAGAGGACATAAGTAAAGAGGAGTTGCAGGATTGTAATCTATTACTTGTATTTACAGAGCTGTAGTTTACATAGAAAGCAATTAAAATTAAGAAGAACATAACTATAGTACTAGAGACTAACTATAGTATATAAAACTAGTTTAATTCTATAGATTTTAATATACAGGGTATATTTAAATTAATACTACAGGTAGGTGTTATATAGCTTTGTATACTGTCTAATCTATAGATTAATAGAAGAGAAATAGAGATAACAGAGGAGGTTAGAGAAACTCTAGATTTCTAATAATAATTGCACACGTAGTTATAATTTGTAACCTGCCTTATAATTTGCAACTATAATTTATAACCTACCTTATAATTTACAACTATAATTTATAACCTGCCTTACAATTTACAACTATAATTTACAACCTGCCTTATAATTTGCAACTACAATTTGCGACCCTAACTTAGTAAATAGTATAGTAGGGGGGTTAGGAGAACTCTAAGTTTCTCTTTTTTAGTTTAGCGTTATATGTGCACGTACTAGCTTAGCAACAATTTAGGTCCTAAATCTCTAAACCTAATATATATAGGTAGAGAATAAGAGTCTTAGGAGTATTTAAGTAGGTATAGAAGTTTTTATAGTTATTTATATTTAATCTATTACTATATATTATCTAAAAAAGTAACGTAAAGATAAGAAGACTTTATAAGCTTCTAGTAGAGCTAAGCTTAAAGTCTAGATTACCTTAATAATAACGCTTAGAAGTCTTCTAAGCTGTAGGCTTAGTTAGTAAAACTATTAACTACTAGAAGAGAATAGCTAGAGTATTATTAGTAAAAGGCATATTAGTACTATAGTAGTATAAACACTTCTCTACACCTTTAGCAGCACTATTCTACTAGAATATATACTTAATATCTATGTTAATAACTATATTAGAAGCTACTTTCTAGCTAATAGTACCTAAGGCTGCCTATGCAAGTTAGCTATAGTAAAGGTAAGAAAGTTAAGAAACCTATATTAAAGCGCTATAGGTTATACTTATATAAAACCTAGTAAGCCTTACTAGAGTCTCCTAAACTTAAACCTAAGTCCTTTATATAGTATAGGGAAGCAGCCTTATAGGTTATAGTACTAAGAGAGTAGGCCTTAGCATAGTTAAAAGCAGTCTACTAGTAGTACTAGGTTATAGCTAGGATATTATCTTTAGTTATAGTATTGCCTTATTAAGTAGTCTTCTTATTTATCTTACATTTAGCTTACTTAAAAAGGAAGTTAAGTATATTAATAGCGTAGTAGAAGTAAGGCATAATCTATACAGATTATTATTAAGTAGACACTAGGCAGAGTTCTAAACTTACCTTAATATATGTTATAAAATATATACGCTTATATACTAGCTAGAATTAGCAGGTAGAGTATAGTTATATTTTGCTTCTATTTTAGCTGTAATGATTTATAAGCCTAGACACTAAAACTGCACTAGCAGAGGTTATATAGATTTCTAGCAAAGTAGGTGCCTAGAGCTAAGAGCTAAGGTTGTAATAACCTTGCCTAAGTTATGCTGCAGCTAGTTAACTAGACTAAGTATTAGGTCTAGCGCTAAGAAGCTAGATCTATAACCTTATAGGCACTTAGCTACAGTATATCTATAATAATTTTCTACCTTCTACTTAGTACTTATATAAGGTAAGGGAGTGTGTTATAGAATATATACGCTTATATACTAGCTAGAATTAGCAGGTAGAATCTAGTTATATTTTGCCTCTATTTTAGCTGTAACAATATATCTACTAGTATTACTGCCTAAGCATCTATAGTATATACTAAAGTTATTCTTATATATATAGAACTGCTTAAGACGCCTAAAAACCTGTATAAACAGCTTAATTATTCTATTAGAGTTAGAGCTAGACTTAGTAGACAGCTTAGTTACGCACTTATAGTACTTAAACTAAGTAAGAGAAGGCTGTAGAGCTATGTTATTATGCAATGTATATATAAAGTCTAGTAACTTAGTGTTATTAATATATAAAAGCAGAAGAGGTATAATTATAGAGAAGTAGAGTAGAAAGTGTATAAGTAGAAGTAGAGTGTAGATATAAAAGGAGAAGTTAAGGTATCTACTCTTTATATACTACAACTCTCTTACTTCTATCTACTGCCCTACTAACGTTCCACTGTCTTACTACCTACTTTCTAAACAATTAAACGCCTAATCTTAATATAGTTAGTAAGGAATAAAACGCGCCTAATAGAACACTTACTATATATCTATAAAGCTCTAAGTTTAAAGTAAATAATAACTAACTTTATAATAAGGTATAGCTAACACTACGTAATAAGCAGATAGATTTCTATAACAGGATTAATCTAAGTATAAAGTAATGCCTAATAATTATTATAATAAGCTACTTATACATAGTATACTGCCTAGAGCCTACTTATACAGAAGAAGAATAACCTTTAAGTACTAACTAAATACTCTACAGAGTACCTCTTAGGTAAAGGTAATACTATATCTAACTAAACTACTATAGTAGTTAAGTAAATAAGTTTATGCTTCTAGCAACTACAGTTATTTAGACTAAGAGAAATAATATCTCTGTAGAACTTTTAGATAAAGAGCCTAGATACTTAAGTAACCTATAGAGGATAGGTTGTTATATAGGTAGCCTAAGGCAGCACTTTACTACACCTAACACTAGCTTCTAGGTAATTACAGTTTTTAGACTTAGAGTAGTAGTACTCTATAGAGACTATAGTATAGTAATAGGTACTCTATAGAGGAAACGTGCTATAACTACTATATAGTTTGTTCTATACCTTTTATTACTATACTACTAGAGGTTAAGGCTACTAGGTTAAGCGTACTAGCTCTTTAAGAAGACTAAAGTAAGGCTATAAATACTCTATAGAGCAGTACTAGCTAAATAATTATTTACTAAATCTACTAAACTATTACCTAACTCCCTAATAGTCTTAACTATAGGTTTTAGAGTTAATAGTTCTAAGAAATCTAGAGGTAAAGTTACCTAGTAAGTAGTAAACTATTACTAGTTATACTCTGTAGGAAGTTGTTTGTACAAATATAACTAATAGATTTAAGCACTTACTAATAGGTAAACTAGCTTTCTTCTAATAATTTTCTTCTTGTATTAGAGGTTTTTTTAGAATTTAAACTAGTAAGTATTAGTATATAGAGTTTAGCAGTCTAGAACAGACTATAAGAAGAAGAGGAGCTATTGTTAGAAGCTTTCTACCTTAGGTATACTAACTCTTAGGAATACCTTAGAGCAACTATAGTTATTCCTTAGAGCCTATATTACATGTATATATTCCTCTAAATTCTTAAAGGCTTAACCTCTAAGGATTTATCTCTTATTTTATCTAATACTATATGTTTTTGTCCTATTTCTTACCTGCCTACAGTGCTCTTACACTACTAGTTACTTAAATAGTTAGTAATTATAAAATAATTAACTCTATAACTTCTTATAAACTTAATTAATAAGATTACATAATCTCTATATTTACTTTGTATATAAGTAGGCTTTATATATTTAGAGTAGATAGACACTAATTAAATATAATTAATTATCTAAGTTACCCCTTACTAGCTTATTACAGCTAGTAATAGTCTACTACCTTTCTAGATACTTTCTATTAGAGTGTTAATTGCCTCTTCTAAGACTTAGTAGACTAAATTATCTAGGTGTATAAGGTATACTCTTTCTCCTAGTTCTATAAACTAGAGTAGGTTCTATATAGTAGAAATATATACTCTCTCTTTATTATAAAAGAACTACTTTAACATGCCTTTAGAATAATAAATTTATAGTATAGTAGTTACTAACTATAAGTAGCATAGTACTAGGTTATACTTTTTAAAGATAGCTAATTAGAACTTCTGCAGATCTATAGATTTATCTATACTATTACTATCTAAGTACTTAATAGTTAGATTATAGAGTTATTAGAGGTCTAAGTAGTAATTATTATAAAATATAGCTACTAGCCTTTAATATAATAATTTAAATTCTAAGTAGAGTATATCTACTACTTCTTAACTAATAGAATTTAGCTCTACTTCTAGGTTATTAAGGGCTTAGAGTAACGTTAGAGACCTATTAAGGCTCTAAAGAGATATAGTAACTATAATATAGGTTTTTTATCTCTTAGCTTTAGGTTTTAGTAACAGCTAGAACAGGTTAGTAACTAAGGTTTCTTTTTTTCTTACTCTCCTGTAAACTAGAAGCTACTATTATTATTTCCTTAATAGTAGGAATTATAGCTACTATAGATTTTCTAGTAGCTTTTTTAGTTACTCTAGTTCTTATTATAACTTTAGCTATTATTGCTATTATTAGGCTAGGTAGCTACTAGAGTGCTGTTGCTCTAGCTATAGGTAGGTATACCTCTAGAGCTAGCATATTTCTTATTCTCTTTCTAATTAAGAGATAAAGTATACCTCTTACTATAGTTAGTATTATTACTCTTATAAGTAATTATAGAGTAAGCTACTATCTCTATATTATAGAGAGCTTCTTTAATCTTATGCTATTACTAGGTGTTATTTAGACTAACATTACGCTAGATCTTCTTTTAGAGATTAAGTAGAGTTTTAAACTCTATAAAACTAATTTTAAAGTTATAGTTATTAAAACTATTATTAAACTTAAAGAAGCTGTATAGTAGTAGAAACGTCTAGTAATTTAATAGTTTTAGAAAGATATTAACTTTATTACCTTTACTCTACTTAATGTTAAAGAACTTAGTATAGTTCTTATACTTATTAAGAACAGAGTCTTATAAAAGTTACTTCTTTTTTACCTTAAGATTAGACTATAACTAAATAGATCCTTAGTTAATCTGTTATAAGATTAGTTTACAATAGGTACTAAAATAAATAGTACTTATAGCCTAGTAGGTTCTTATAATAACGTCCTCTAGTACTTAAGCATATTAAAGAGCTAACTTAATATCCTTAACCTACTAGTCTACTTACTATAGAAATAGAGCTCTACTCTTAGTACTAAGCTTAGGTTTAGGTTAAATATTATTTAACGCTTAGATAATCTTTCTAGCCTTATTAAACGCTAGCTAGTTAGGTTCTAACTAGTTCCTACTCCTAGTTAAGCCTAGGGCTTATAAGGCTTAGTTAATCTAGTTTTTTTAGATAGCTAGTTTAGCCTTAGTAGCTTTAGTAAGCTCTGCTTTAAAAGGTTCTTAAGTAGTTACTTGTTAAATAAGAGCTAGCCTGTAGATAGGATAGCTATAGGCTCTACTCTAAGCGCTTTAGTAGTAGCTAGAAGGTCTGTGTTTAAACTAGTTACTAGGTTTATCTAACTTAGATATAATAATATATATGTTAGAGGACTAGTAGAGCTATAAGCCTATTAAACACCTTATTCTATAGAACCTAATACTACGTTATTAGATATACTAAGAATTATGTTTCTAGCCTAGAGTATACCTAGTAGTAATAAGTTTACTACTACGTTATGTATAGAATACCTCTAGGTATCTATTAAGTTGCTACTAGGGCTAGGCTGTTATAAGCCTAGTGTGTTGTTGTTGCTAGTAGTATATAAGCAATGTTAAATTCTAATTGTTATTATAAGTATAGAAAGAATTAGCTATTTCTTAACTTCGTCTTTTAAGAGAGAGTATAAAGGATTTAAATCATAAGAGCACTATAAGCAGGTAGGAGAAAAAGAACAAAAACATGTAGTATTAGATAAAATAAGAAAAATTCTTAGAGATTAAGCTTCTAAGTATTAAGAAGAATATATACATTATTATAGGTACTAAGAGGTTACTATAGTTACTCTAAGGTGTTCCTAAGAGTTAGTATACCTAAAGTAGAAAGCTTCTAACAGTTAGTAAAGCTGAATAATTACTATACTACTTCTAATACTATGCTAATTATATTACAGAGTCTTGTTTATAACATAGTACTCCTAGCTCTATTTGTTTAGTAAGTAGCACGCGGTTTTTAGCTATAAGTAGTCTAATATTAAGTAGCTATATCTATAATAATTTAGCTAATTTTAAATAACGTTTCTTACTTAATTATTATAGTTCTTTATATTAACTAAGCTACTACTAGCTTCCTCTAGCTGTTTAAAACTATATTTAAACAAATTAGCAGCTTATAATAAAGTAATAATTACTATATCCGAAATACTTAGAAACTATCTAAAAACCTCTACTAGGCGCTAGCAGGGTATATGCTTGTTTTTTAATCTATTACTAATAGTAAGATTATAGAAGTACTCTATACTACACTTTAGCTACTAGATTATATAAAGCTTTTAAGAGTTATATATAACTCTAATTATAGTATTATAAAAACCTATAATAGGTTTATTTTTTACTAGTACTAGTTAAAGTGAATTTAGCTGCTTACTTTATTTAGTAAAGATAGTAGTAGTATATTATTACTTTAGGAATACTATTACTAGTTTTGTATTATTTATTTTAACTCTATATACTGCTTATAAATAGCTAGTATATAGTATATTTATAAGCTTTTAGTATAACTAGCTTAGTATTAATTATAAAGAGTTTAAGCTTCTAAACAGCTAAATTAGGTAGATTTTGCATGCTATAGTGTATAGTAGAGTTAACTAGCTAAGTCTTAATATAATTAGGCATACTAAACGTATTAAAAGACTATAATACTAAGACTTAGTTATAATAGCTTACTTTCTAGTTTTAATACTAAGAGATTTAATACAAATAGTATATTATTATAGGTAAGATTAGTTAGTATAAGAGTGTATACAAATTATATAGAGCATGCTAACAATCTAAATAATATAAGCTAGATACGTATTAAACGGAACAATACAACGTCTTAGCATCTGCAGTTAAGACACATCTATCTAAGGCATTCTCCTTGGTTTCCTAGTTCTTCATGATATCTTTAATGGCTATAATGATTAAATCCTAGTTGATGTTGGAGGCTTGTGTTGTTAAACGCGCAGTTAGACGAGAGTAGTAGCAGAGCAAGAAGTGTTGTCTAAAGGCACGGCTGGCATGCGAGTTGTAGACTTCTATCATGCGATGTATGGGAAGGAGGACAATCAGCATCTATCTAAGCCGACAGCGTACCGTAGAACCGGACTTCTCCTGAGTCAGAGAAAGGGACTACCCGTAAGTCCGACATCTGGAGCGTTTGGTAATCCTAAGTCACATGTGAACCATAGGGAACCGCACGGGGTGAGGCATTTAAATCCCACTCTCTACTAGTTAACAGCAAGGGTTCTATCAACAGCTGTTGCGCATACTAAAAGTATGTAGACGCCGTGTTCCCAACTTTTAAGCGCGCTTCCTGGTACAAGGGGGGTGCCTAAACAGGCTGACATTGCTACCTTAGTAGTTGGCATAAGTAGTGTAGGTAGGTCTAGCACAGCCTTAGTGTTCTAGAATGGCATTATAAACTATATTACATTAAATCCCCCTTATTTTCATATGCAATATAGTGCCTCTTGTCTCTAGAAGCATCTATGCAACGTTGTCCTTATACTAACTTAACTCTTACCCCTACACAAAGTACTAAGTTATTAATTTAATTTACTTAAAGATTACAGCCGAGTACCCCTGTTAAGCGTCTTTACCTACACTACTTATGCCTAATACCAAAGTAGGGTATCCTACTGTTGTAAAAGATCGTTGACTGCTCAGTGCCAGGCCTAGCGATGTCAGCCCGCTCAGGCACCCCCCCTTGTAGAATAATAAGCAATTTCGGATGTACACGGTACTGCACTCGACCAGGTGCATGAGAATCGTTGTCCGAAGCATTGCCCGAACGTGATTACCCCGCTTCTCAGTGGCAGGGGATAGAGAAACCCTCGCCGGATCTGAGCCAAAACTCTCCGGTTTGGAAAGTGATCAGTACGTCTAAATTAGCTATTAAGGTTGTTTTATAAAAGGTCGCCGTACGTTCCGCCCACTCATCAGTTCATACCCAGACAATTTTCCTCGGATCAATCATGCCTACCGGAGATAAACTTATCGAGATCAAGTACTCGGACGCGGTCCATAAGTTCAGTAACTGGTGGATCGAATTCAACCCGAGTACTCAAGTTCTGCCAAAGGGGTGGTCAAGAGACCCCGACCGACGCGCATTGAAAGAAGAGATCATCTGGCACAAAGACGTTGCAATCCCATTGCGCGACGGCATTGTGATCAGAGGAGATGTCTTCCTTCCCGCTAAGAGCGAGGGCAAGAGTCTGCCAGCCTTGCTGCCGTGGTCTCCCTACGGCAAGACCGGAGCAGGTAAATGGTCATGCATTTTCCCGACGAATTCATAAGCTGATCTACACCGTCCCGTAGGCCCTCAGCAAACCACCGAATTCGAATTTTTAGGGGTTCCCAAAAGTGCCCTGAGTGGACTGGAGAAGTTCGAAGCACCCGATCCCGCAGAGTGGTGCCCTAGAGGATACGCCATTGTCAATGTTGATGCTCGAGGGGCTTACATGTCCGAAGGAAACATTTCTTTCTATGGTCGTGAGGTATGCCGATTGACTCTTTGCTCTTGGGTTCAAGGAAGCGTAATTCAATCAGTGCTAAGCGATTGTTCTTAGGAAGGCAAGGACGGATACGACACGGTTGAATGGATTGCAGCACAAGACTGGTGTAATGGGGCCGTGGCCCTTGTTGGGAATTCTTGGTTAGGGACCTCCCAATGGTAACGATTTCCCAGTAGAAATGAACTATTTGGAAGAAATATGCTGAGTCCTGACATAGGTTTACGGCTGCGGAAAAGCCTCCACACCTAAAAGCCATTGCTCCATGGGAAGGTTTTGGAGACTTCTATCGAGAGACCATCTGCCGCGGAGGCATCCCCAACAGCAAGTTTTGGTCAATCTTGGGGTCAGGGCTCGAAGGCCAGAACTCGAGAGAAGATGTTGAGCAGATGCTCGCGCAATTTCCATTGATGAACGAGTACTGGGAGGACAAGAAACCTCGGATACAGGCCATAGACATTCCGATGTACGCATTGGCCAGCTATTCCTCATGTCTCCATACGGAAGGATCTGTTCGTGGGTGGAAATACTCAAGTAGTCGTGAGAAATGGTTTGTTGCGAATTCCCCGGTGAAGTCATGAACGCGATAATGAGTGTTTTAGGCTCCGTATTCATCATTCACAAGAATGGTTCGACATATACTCCCCTGATGCAATTGACGATCTGCAAAGGTTTCTCGATCACTACCTGCTGGATAAGGACAACGGATGGGAGAATACACCGAAAGTGAGGATCTCATTGCTCAGGTACAACGCGCCACCCATCACCAGTCGTCCTGAGGATAACTATCCTCCCTCGAGGACAGTCTATGAAACATTCTACCTAGACGGAAAAACTTCTCAATTGTCAAAAAGCGTAAGCCCCGAAGAGTCCGTTGTTTCCTACCAGTCAGATTCCTGGGACGATGATGGAAGCCATTTCACCTACACTTTCAACAGGTATACAGAACTTTGCGGGTTCTCGAAGGTCAGGCTATACATGTCCTGCAATGACCTTGATGACATGGACGTCTACGTCATCATCAGGAAACTCGACAAGAACGGTCGTGCGCTGCTGCATTACAACATTCCATTCCTCAATCAGAAGCCCGGGACTAAGCCGGAAGATATAACGGACATCAACGTTTACAAATACGTGGGTCCTAACGGTCGCCTCCGAGCGTCCAAGCGCGAGACCGCTGAGGAACCAGGACTTACGTCGGAGATGAGGGCCAGGAAGGACCCAACGGAGCTCTGGTACCCTCACTACAAATCTGAGAAGGTACCCAAGGGCGAAGTAGTGGAACTGGATGTCGCCATCTGGCCTGGTGGTATTGCCTTTGAAGAGGGAGAGTCAATGAGACTGGAGATTAAGGGCCACGATCCTGTTTTGCCGGAAATGGCCATAATGGAGAGAGCAATGGAGAACCAGAATGTCGGCAGGCATAAAATCCATACCGGTGGACGATACCAAAGTCAGCTGTTGTTGCCGCTACTCTATTAGTTCAAAATCTCTGTCACGCAGATCTGGCAGACTGGTGGCAGAGTCGAAATCGTATGTAGTAGGAACTTTTAAAGACTCGATCTACAGATACCTCTTCTACTTAGAAAGTTCCTCTTTGGAGTTTACCTAACAGTAGCTTTACGTTGGCTCCTATGCTACTTCTGTTGCTATCTGTCTTTCTGCTTCTGCCTGCTCTTCACAGCATAACAGAAGGACTAGGTCTTATGATCTAGCAGTAAGCTACGCAAGGTCTCATTGCATACTTGTTCAGTACGTCTTACGGTTGCATGCGCCCTGTCAAAGTGCCAGCAACTCTAGCTCGACCTCGGTAGGGGCTGGAGACAGCCCCGCCACGTCCAGCGTGGCACCTCTATCCGAAGACGTACTGCATAGAAGACATGACTGCCTCAGCGCTTTGCAATACCGACCACTATGCTCAAAATATTCTAACGTCAAGTCAACACCGTTACAAGAACGAAGTGTCAATTCAGTAAGAGAATGCAGAGATCGTGTCAGATTTTTGATCAAGTTGTCCGTGATGTCCACGGTGTGAGTTTGCGACAACGACCGCACCTACAGCTGTGAATAGCCTTGCGCGAGCAGCAGTGGCTCGCCACCACTCACAGTACTGTCTTCTTGAAGTGTCACAATGAAAACTTCCGGGACATGGAAACTTGGCAGCTGCTGGGGGTAGATTATATGGAGCACTGACAGATAAGTCGGCATTGCCGTGAGTGGCGATTCGTCGCTGAGCAACAGATGCAGGTGTTTAGAGTCGGGCATGACTTTAACAAGACTCGCAGCGGCGTACGTAGTGGCTTCAGTGTGTAAAAAAAACAAGCATAGGAAAACGACTGAAAGCCGGTCTCAAAGCTGCGAAATTATGTATCGAGCTGTTCTGGAGTTTCGGGAGAACGTGCACCTCTAGGCGTGGATACAGTGCAGCTGCTTGCAAAGCTCGAGAGGACCAAGTCTGCCTAAGCCCATCACAGATGTTGAGGTGTCGAAGTCCTGTTACAGCTTCCAGGTAGGCGCGTGATCATGTTGCAAACAGTGTTCAAGCGCAGTTGTTTAAGCGACGCACTGTGCCGACACAGCCTCTGCTGTTAGATTTCGACGAGCGGGACTGTGTACGTCCGGGCACCACGCCACTGCCAGAGCTGTCCATGTCAAATTCGTCGATCAGCCCGCCGAGCTGGCTACTGGCTGGAGTTTCTTGAAGCATCCCAGCAACAAGCTAGAGGACTGGTAACGTCGAGCTCCGCCGCACTAGGCCAACCAAGACGAGAAGAGAACCAAGACGGTTCTGAAGAAGGTGGTGCAGTATGCTGCTTCTAGCTGAGCGACTGTGGAGATGAGAAGAGAGAGAGATTATGTATAACAAGATTTTGTCATGTTAAACGCATAAAGAAGTAGCATTTACGTCTTGATCGTTGATAGGTGGGGGAAGAGGTTGTTGTTGTTGTTGTATCAACTACAGTTGCACACACACAACCTCGCATGATTTTTTGTAACACTAAAACTTATGCATGCTACCTATTACCCTCTTAAAGAAGACACTTGCAACCTATAGTCAGCTTGCATATACTCGTGCTCTCTAAGACCGTCTGCGTGACCCAATCATGTTATGGAAAGACCCGGCAAAGCACAGACTATCCACAAAGCAGTGTATGAAGCTACAATCCTCGTTCTTCAACAATATTGCATCTTCTTCACTTCAACATAGTGTTTTCTTCTGCTGCACATCATAAACTCGAGTACGCTGAGACGGGGCGCAAATTGCTATATAACTATACCTTATTTGTGCTGAGATCGCAAACTAGCTTTTGTACTACCGGGCGGTGGAATTGCGTGAAATGACGTTAGTAAAGCATCGGAGATGCTTGAGATCGTGTTCTACTTGTTGCACGTGTATGGCAAAGAATAGAAAGGTTTTTCGGCTTACTTACATTGGTGTAGTCTATATGACCGGACTTCAGCTCTCCTACCAGGTGAGAGTCAAGGTTTAGTACCTACGAGCTAGGATGCCCTCAGCAGCGGCATTTTCTTCGAATGCAAACAAGTCCTTCAGATCTCCATCATTGAACAGCACCGTTGGTCGTAGCCCCGCTAGTTTCCACCCGTCCGCGGTGCGTTTGTAGAAATGACTAATCACCGCGTATCCCGTTGCAGTCGCGAGTACCTTCCTCCCCATCCCCTTTGCATACCCGTCGACATCCCCCTGTCCGTCGGAGCTGAAGCCAACATGGTGCGCACGCAGTTGATATGTCCCTGTGAGTTCATCGTGACGGTGCGTGTGAAAGTCGGTGTGCTCAGGAAATGCTGCGTCGCTACGAGAGCATGACCGAGGACGTGAGGAGAGGACATCTTGGCTGCGTATTCGGCGGCTGGTATGGAGGGAAAGAAGTCCAAGGGGCCCATAACGGATGTATAGTCGACATGGAGGGTGGGGGTTATGATGCTGGACAGGAGAGGCCAGTCTTTCGTGTCGTAGATTTGTGCCCATAATTGGGAGAGCGCTGTGCATGCGAAATACTCTGGAAAAGGTCAGAGGGGACGATCGGAATGTCTGGGGGTCGTATGGGACCTTATAAGGTAATGTCTATGGGGACTGGTTGGACCATTGTGAAGAAGGGGACGGAGAGGAGCGTCGCTGCAGGGTTCCTCTGCGATTTGTATGGTCTATATATCAAATTCCAAACGCTTGGTTTTACACTACAGTAAGCAGATCAGGTATTTCTAACCCGCACAGATTGGATTTTTTACCTAGATTTTAGATAGGCTTATACCTAGAAAGTATAGGTGTTTTTACACATATAATCTAGGTATTTACTAATTTATTATTAGCTAATCTATCTGCTTACGCTAAGCTCTAAGACTCCTCTCTTCTCTCTCTTTCTTATATCCTAACATCTGCAGCTAAGCAGCTCTTAGCACTTACCCCTCTTTTATTCTTCTCTTTCTCTTTTTCTTAATTCTCTTTATGCCTTTTAAGGTCTTGTTCTACCTTTATATATCTTCTTATTACATTTCCTATAAGCAGTAAATAAGTAAGACTTAGTAGATTTTCTATAAGTAAAGAAGGGGCTTAGCTGTTAGATTCTCTTCTAAAAGAAAAGAAGAGAAGAAGAAAAGAAGAAAAGAAGATAGAAAGAGAAGAAGAGAGAGAGAAGAAAAGAAGAAAAGAAGACTTTAAGAAGAAGAAATTGTATAGATAAATAGCTTCTAGTTACTATATTATGCCTATTTCTTACCTATTATCTTCTTTAAACTTAAAAGAATATAGAAATTAACTAATAAATATATAAATTCTATGTTTTGTAAATAGTTTTAAGTAAAAGACCTAAACTACTTACTATAGTATTACGTATATAGTTAATATAGTGTATATTTACTTAGTCTTCTAGATAGAACTATACGTAAGTAAGCTACTTACTTACTAAATTTTTAAAACCTAGATTAGCTAGAGCAGCTTTTATTAGATACTTAGTTATTTCTACTATACGTAGTTATTACAGTATAGGTTAAACATTATATAAGTACTAGATTAGAATATCTAATCTATTATAGATTATTATAGAATAGAATTCTAGATTATAATCTCCTTCTATAGAACTCTTTAAGAATTATTCTAATACTATAGGTATATAAAAATCATTCTTTACTATAATAAAAAATAAAACTTACTTAATTTTTTTATATATTAGTTACTCTTTCTAGTTCTCTTAGATCTAATAGTTATAAGCCTAGCGTTATAAAAACTATATAGTAGATCTTTTCTATATACTTTATACATCTAAAAAGCTAGTTAAGATTAATTAAATACTTTTAAACACCTTATCCTTTTCTACTTCTAAATATAGAATCTAACTCTGAGCTTTTAGCTTAACAGGTTCTTCTTAAGAACTAATCTAATTAGCTTTACTAGTTTATCTTGCTTAAGCTCTTTATAAGAGATAAGGCAGTATAAAACTAGATTAATTTAGATAGTAAAGCTGTTGTAACAGTTAATAAGCAGAAACTAGAATATCCTAATCTTCTACTAAAACTAATTAAACTAACAAAATTATTTATTGTAAATACTCTAGAAAGCGGTAAGAAATCTAAAATAAATCTAGTTAGTATACCTAATTAACTTTCTTAGAATTAAGGGATATATAATACAGAACTCTAGTATTATAACCTTAAATTTAAGGCGTACAAACTTGCTATTAAGGATTGTTCTAGAGATATTACAAGATATAAGATTATAAACTTAAAGTAAATTAGAATAGTAGTAAAACTCTAAAGCTAGATAAAAGACTAGAACAACTAGATTAACTAGAGACGTATATACCTTAGTAAATTTTCCTAGATTAATCTTAGCAGCTGTTATTAATCTATTCTAGTTCTACTTAGAAATAGATAAAGTCTATTCTGTAATTAAGTATAAGTACTCTTTATCTATACTTTATTTAGTTTAGAAAGATATAATAAAGAGAGGGATATAGCAAAAAGCACTAACTAAAACAAGCTTAATTCCTCTGCCTGTAGCACTAAAATTATAACATATATATTGTGATAAAAGTCTATTAAGAACCTAGTAAACGCATTCTATATAACACTAGAGCTAGAGTAACTTAGTAAGTTAAACGTTAAGTAACTTCTAATAAATCTAAGAGTTAACAGCATACCTTAGTAAGTAGGTAAGACTTAACATCTACCTACTAGTTAGAGACTAGAATCTCTAGATTTATAGGTTAGTAGGTTAAGGGGTTAGCGTCTACTAACTATAGGCAACAACCTCTTAACTAGAAAACACTAGCCTGTTTTATAAGAGAGGCCTAATAACCTAGCTATAAGACCTTAATCCTGTGCCTACAATATTGTATATATCTACTTCTTTTACTGCTCTAAGCAACATGTTATTTAAAAGAATTTCTAATAAGAGATACTAGCTGTCTATATATGCTCTAAGCTCTAGAATAACGCTAAGACCTAGACTTCTTTAATACTAGCAGCGTAAAAGCATGCTCTAAGCATACCTACTTAGTACTATTACGCTTATTAATAATAAGGCCCTATATTGTAAATATAGCATTAATTATATACAACCTCATCTTATTAATAGTATCCTCTACTACTAGTTTAATATAAATAAAGTAATAACAGTATATATGTTTAGTTAGCACGTTCTATTAGCGCTTGCTTTAATAATACTAGAGCAGGCCACCTAAGCTACAAGACAGAATAGGGCTATTCTAGGTATTCTTCTTATAGGCTCCTTTAAAGGAGTAGGTTTACTAGTCTTTAGAGAAGTAGAAACTGCGTAAGGTATAGAGTAGCTTAGGTTGTTACTTATAAGGTAGTTAATAGTTAGTTATTAACTACAGAGCTGTTATAAGTATAAATAAATAGCACTACTACAAGTCTAGAGTCTATAGAATAATAATAAATAGATATTATTAGTTAGAATAATTAATTTCTAGAGAGTGTAAAGCAATACTATTACTACAATTGCTGTTGTTTATAGCACTGTTGCAAATATATTAAACAAGTTTCCTTCTAAAGTCTAGCTATAAAATAAAAATATAAAACAGCTAAGAGCTAGAGCTCTTTATCTATAAGCACTCTTCTTAGTAGAAGAAAAGCAGTATATCTAGTTAATAACTAATTACTACTTTTTTCTAGATTATTTAAACAATCTAACTAAAACAATACTATTAATACAGGAACTTTATCTCTTCTAGCTTTGTATTTTGAAAATTAAATCCTTAAAGAAGAATTTAAAAAAAAAGATTAAGGACTAAAGACCCTATACTTAAGAATATTAAGGTAGTTATATTAGAGACTTTCTACCTTAGAAGTAGTAACTCTTAGAAACACTTTAATATAACTATAGTAATCTCTTACTACCTATACACACATATATATTCTTCTAGATTCTTAGAGGCTTAACCTCTTAGGATATGTCTTAGCTTATTTAATACTATATGTTTTTATCTTATTTCTTCTACGTACCTATAGTGCTGTTATAAGTTACAAGTTTCTATGTTATTATTATGTTTAAAGTACGTCTTAAATAAATTTGTATTTAGTACCTTAGTTTAGAGAATACTTTTAGGTATAGAATAATTAAAAACAATCTAATTATAGCTAAGCTATATACACCTTATAATCCTGCTTTTATTAAATATAATAAGATATCCTTTTACTCTTCTTAAAAAGAATATACTATAGTAAGATTATTAAAACCTATAGAAAGATTAGATAGTAAAGATCTATAGTATTTAAGATTAGGTTACCTAGAATAAAGAGCAGTTTAATTACTAGCACTATCTGCTTAGAATATCTAGATTAACAGAACTAAGAGGATAGACTATTAGAATTATTTTCATTATTTAATTACTTACTTAACATAAGTTGATTTAAGACAACTAAGTAGATAGTTACTAAGGCCTTCCTGTAATTTCTTATTAAATCTATTTAATATAATATCTGGATAAATAAACATAGAATAGACTATAATTATTAAAGAGAATTACTTAACTAAACTCTTTAATAACAATCTATAATCTAAAGGCTTAGATAAGATTATAAGATTTACAAAGGTATTTAAGAAATAGGTTAAATTTAAGTATTAACTTAATATTATTAAAATCTACGAAGATAATAATCTAGCTACTAAACTATAAGGAGGTTAACAATAGTAGAAAGAATAGGCAGATTTAAAGACAATAAAGATACTTACTTCTCTACCTTATACATGTAAACTAAACAGATTTACTAAGAAGATAAGAAAAGAGTTAATTACTAAGTCTAAAAAAATAAAATCTAGAGCAAATCTCTTAGCTAAACTCTAGCTAGAGATTAAAGATACTATAGCCTATCTAAATAGTATTAGCCTAATAGGAATTATTCTTATAAATAGGTTTAGTATACTATAGAGTATAGTAAAAGTAGAGTAGAAGCTATATAGATAAGTAGTAAGAGTATATAAGGAGCTAACTTCTAAGAGAATTTGCTAGTAGAATATAAGATAGATTTAATAGAGAAGAACCTCTAGAGCAGAGGTTATAAAGTTTTTATAACCTTGTTTTAGATATATTAGCTCTATAGTAGGGCTTTAGTCTATACTAGAAAGTATAAGCTAGAGTAGCGCTTAAGCCTTAAGCAGTGTACACTAAGAAGCTAGCACCTAGGCCTAGCCTATTATAGTACCTCTCTACTTATTCTTTGTTTATTACCTGCGCTTTAGTTAAAACAACTCTATTACCTACTTTTTACTTTCTATATTATCTATTATACTATATTCTAAGTTAATATACTTTCTTCTTATAACTGCACTACTATCTAATTATTTAACTACCTTACTATGCCTAATTATAACAATAGTACCTTCTAGGTTACTAACTACTTTATATTCTTCTACTAAGAAGGTATAAGGTAAGTGTAAAGAAAGTAGGGGGGAAATAAGAGGATAGACTACTTTCTTCCCTAATCTAGAAGACCTAGACTAACTAGACTAGGTAATTCTAAAATAGGAAGCGTATAGCCTAAAGAGGCAAGAGGAGTAAATAT